>WOXC01010330.1:0-21163 GCA_011680675.1 Gymnobelideus leadbeateri | reverse complement strand
TAACAAATGCTAAAAACAAAAAACATAAAATCACTCTTATACTTAAATTTATACTCTCCTAGGAGGTAAAGAAACTTGAGAGAAAGAGAGATAGAGAGAGAGAGAGAGAGAGAGAGAGAGAGAGAGAGAGATGATGACCTCTGAAGTTCTTCTTTTAGCTTGAAGTCTATGATCCTATGAAGCATTTGTTCCCAAGAAAGAGGCCAATGCAAACATCTATCACTATGGAGACAGAGTGCATGCTCCACCGACTCACCTCCTTCTACCCTCTCCCCCCAGCATTTATATTAAGCATTATCTCATTTAATTCTCATAATAAGCCTGTGAATCAAGTGCTATTGTTTATCTTTATTTTTCACATAAGGAAACTGAATCCCAGAGAGGTCAAGAGACTTGCCCAGCATCACACAGCTAGTACGTGACTGAGGCAGGATTCAAAACTGGTCTTTTTGATTCTATGTTTAGGATTCCATCCACTCCATCACACTGAATTCAAGAAAGGCTGTATACTTTATATTACATAGGTAGCCATTACCCCTATAAATAATCTGACTCCAAGAGACTGCTATTTTAGCTGGAAAATAGGCTGACCCTGACCATGAAGTAACAAGGGAAGGGAGTCTCAAATGCTTGAAGCCTTTTTATTTTGAGACAGGCTGAGATGAGAAGGGAGGCTGTCTTCTTTAGGGATGATGGGAACTGGAACTTCCTTCGAAGAGTTAGTCTCAGTGTTTGTAGTGATGTCTTTTTGTAGCCAAGGAGCCTCTCATCTCTTCTGTGATTAACCTCCCTGACCTCAATAAGAGTTTAGCTTGGCCTGTCAAAAGCATTACACTTTAAGGCAGTAATCTGACTTCTTTATCAAATATTGGGGATTTCTTTCCTTCCTGGGACTAGCCAGTTTTGTCATCAATAGAAGGGGGTAAATTATTTCATTATTGATGGTCCATTGCATAGATGTTTATAGCTTGAAGGTACCTTATAGATCATGTAGTATGGTTCTCTTTTTATGGAAAGAAGAAACAGACTTAGAGAGTTTATATGATTTGCCTGAAGTCACACAGCAGACCAAAGAACCTCTTACTTTAATTCTCTATCTATGTACCTGTAATTTATGTGTATGCCTCTCAAAGTCTCTCAGCAAAGGTGCCTTCTGTGAACAAGGCATGGGGCTAGGTTTTAATAGTTTAAGGACAAAAAATGAAACAGTATCCACCCTCAGGGAACTTATATTCAGCTGAAGGGATACAACATGTATATAAGTAAACTCTCTCTCTCTCTCTCTCTCTCTCTCTCTCTCTCCCCCTCTCCCTCTCTCCCTTCCTCCCTCCCTCCCTCCCTTCCTCCCTCCCCCCCACCTCTATCTCTCCATTTATCCATCCATCCATCCACCATTTGTCTATCCATCTATCCAGGTTGGGGCTGGAGGGAAATCATCCTAAACCATAACCTTATACCACTTAAAGTAGGTGATAAGAAAAAATTAATAACAATAGCTAGTATTTATACAATTCTTTAAGGTTTGCAAAGTGCTGTGAAAATATCATTTCGGCTTTGCAGACGCTTCCACCAGAGTCCTTGTCTTGGTTCCGTCTGCCGGACACCGATCCCCGCCGCCTCCTCTTCCTCTGTCATCTCTCCCAGCCAAGGTATCTGTGGCCATGGCCAACCCCAGCTTGTACTTTGACATCGCCGTTGATAACTAGCCCCAGGGCTGGATTACTTTCGAGCTCTTTGCAGACAAGGTTCCAAAGACAGCAGAAAACTTTCGTGCTCTGAGGACTGGAGAGAAGGGATTTGGTTACAAGGGATCCTGCTTCCACAGAACCATTCCTGAGTTCATGTGCCAGGGTGGTGACTTCACACGCCATAATGGCACTGGTGGCAAGTCCATCTATGGGGAGAAATTTGCTGAAGAGAACTTTATCCTGAAGCATAATGGTCCTGGCATCCTGTCCATGGCACATGCTGGACCCAACCCAAATGGCTCCCAGTTTTTCATCTGTACTGGTTGGATGGCAAACATGTTGTCTTTGGCCAAGTGTGAAAGAAGGCATGAACATTGTGGAAGCCATGGAGCCTTTTGGTTCTCAGGATGGCAAGACCAGCAAGCAGATCCCTATCACTGACTGTGGACAGCTCTCATAAGTTTTTTTTTTTTTGTTTTGTTTTTTTGTGTTAACAATCAAACCATTCCTCGGTAGCTGGAGTGAGCACCCCCAAACCCTATATGCTCTTATACTCTGTAATCCTTGTGCTCTCACTTGCTGCAATTCTTTTTGGATTTCACTTCCTTTTTCCTTCCACAAGTCTGGCCAGACAACAGAGTTAAGTTTATGATTATGAAATAAAAACTAAGCTACAAAAAAGAAAGAAAGAAAGAGAGAAAAAATATCTCATTTTATCTTCACAACAGCCCTGGGAGGTAGGTGCTATTATTATCCCCATTCTACAGATGAGGAAACTGAAATAGATGTTAAGTCCTTTTCCTAGGTTAAGATGGATAGCAAATATGAGATTTATGCCCTGATACATTTATGTGAGAACACATCTTGATTAGACACTAGAGTGAATAAGAACTAGATACCTCCTAAGTGTGATAGGAAATCTGTTTGAGGAAACTTGGTCGAGCCCTAGTGGTCTTTCTATAAAATATCAAGCCAGTGGAGAAGATAAAACTAAAAAGTCTTAAGAAAGAATAGACTTGGGGGAGGGTGCAGAACTGTGGACCTCAACATGGGTCTCATTCTCCTCTCCCTTCCCTTTTGACTGGAAGAAGACTTTGTGAATTTTGGAGGCCTGGAGGATTTCAGACTTCCTATCTTCCCACTGCAGTCCTAGCAGCATCCCCAGAGCAGCTGATGGCAGTATTTGCTTCATACACAGATACAAAGCTTTTCAAAGAGCCCAGCAAAATACTCTATTATCCACAAGGGGACTATCTCCAGTAAAAAAGACTTCTAAGAGCTGTATTCTAATTGTATTCTGTATGCCATGTAATCTAGACTTAAGCTCACTTTTCCCTGGATTCAATATATTACTAGTAGGAGAATGTGTTGCAGACTTTTGGGGGAGTGTTTGTTCCAATTTTTCCTACTAACCACCTTAGTAAATACTCCTTTCTCAAATCTACTTAAGTTAGGCTGACTAATTTATATCATAATGACAAGCACACCAGTGAAGGTTCGTGAGTTAAAAATATTAGAACATCTCACCCCAATTTTTCAAAACTAACCCTAGAGTTTCTTTTTAAAATAATATTTTACTTTTCCAATTATATTCAAAGACAATTTTTAACATTCATTTTTTTTAACAGCAGGAATTTAAAAAATTTTTTTCAACACTTCAAAACATGACATCAATAGTTATTTACTTTCATCAATCAGAAAACTGAATTGACTAGAATATTTACTGTAAGAAGATGAACTGACTGTAAGATAACTAAGTTTGATGCTTGAGAGGTTGTGTTACTGATGGGAATGTACTAATCTAAAGAAACACACTTCCAAACTGAAATGTCTTAGAGGTTTTCCAAGACATCAGTAATAATGCATTTGGATCCAGCTTCTAGGTCTTTGACTTCTTTTTTTTTTTTTTTTTGCTTTTTGGAGGGCAATTGGGGTTAAGTAACTTGCCCAAGGACACAGAACTAGGTTTTTGTTTGTGTGTGTTAAGTGTCTGAGGCCGGATCCGAACTCAGGTCCTTCTGACTCCAGGGCCCTCACTCTACTCACTGCGCCACCTAGCCACCAGAAGGTCTTTGACTTGTTGCTGAATCTTCTTCAACACTTTCAGCACCTCAGTTGTCTTTTCAGCAATCATGGTTCCTATGGTGGTAAGTCTTCTGTTGGCTGCATCAATTAATTCTTGCAGGCTTTCAATTCTGGCTTCCATATTGGTCATCTTTGAAATAAGCTCATGATGATCTTTCTGGGCATCTTCAAATTCCAGCACCAGTTCTTCCTGGACTCTCTCATTTCTGTTAGCTCTTCTTTAATTTGCTTGTGGTATCTTCTCACTAGTTTCAATTCTTTCTCAAATTCCTTCACTACATCCTTGATCCAGCTGATGATGATTCTTGGAATTTCAAGTCTTATTTCTTCTTGAACATGAGCTACTGCTCGAATGTCATCAGATATTTCAGCTGCTTCAGGGGGATTTGGTGGCTCTTCACTGGTGTTGGCCTCCATGTCTCTTGCCTGGATTGTTTCACTCATTTTCTGTTTCTGTTGGTTTTTTTATTATTCTGTAGAGTTTCAGGGTTTCTTCTTTTTGACTCTTCTGCTGCTGTTGTTCTTGAATGGCAAATGAGGCTCTCAGCTCCCTTGGAACTGGTGACTCCGTCACCCAATCAGCAAGCAGCCTGAAGGCAATGGCAGCTTCCCTCGGAAAGACGAGCCAGTCTTGTACCCTAGACCTCCAAGTGAGGCTTGCACTCCTCCCAACATTCATTTTTTAAAATAAGATTTTGAGTTCCAAATTTTTCTCCCTTCCTCCCTTCCCTTCCCACTCCCCAAGATGGCAAGCAATCTGATACCTAACCCTAGAGTTTCTAAGGAGATGTAGTAACCAACCTTTAAACACCTGACCTGCAAGTGCCAGGAGAGGGAATTGGCAGTGGAAAGGATGTTGGTAGAGAACCTAGAGCTTACAAGTTTTGTATGTGTGTGTGTGTGTGTGTGTGTGTGTGTGTGTGTGTGTGCGTGTATATATGCATTATATATATGTTCTAGATATGCATTATTTATATCTCTATACATGAACATAAAGAATTATGTATATGTGATATATATATCATGTATATACATACATACACATGTACTATATATACATGAATTTAAGAGGGAAAGAGAATTAATAACTTAATAAGTGGGAGGACTGGGACAGATCTCATGTGGAAGGTGCCATCAGACCATTACTTTAAAGAAATCCTATTAATGAAGTTATCAAAATTTGCTCCCTTTCAGTCCTGTCTTATCTTCTGTTGTAATCACCATTCTCTATTGATCTCTTCTATGGGTTCCCATGGTATCCAGTGAAGTCAGTTTGAGCAAATATCACCTTGGTCCTCTCTTTGCCCCACTGCCAAGTCATAGCTTATAAACATTGCTATTTTCCAGAGAAATTCTTGTGAATTTCATTTTGCCTGTGGATGAAGCCTGGAGAATATTCTTCTGACAACTTTGATCTATAGCATTGGGAGGCATGGTCTTATCTTCCCAGACCAGCACAGAGAACAGATCAAAAAACCCAGTCAGTTTTTTTTTTTGAGAGCCAAATTGTCCTGAATGAGGTTGTATGCTCTATTCCCAGATAGACAGAAAGTGTGCCAATTTCTGAGATTGCCTCCACTTGAGGATAAATTGTGATTGGAGCTGGGTGTAGACTTATGATTTCATTTGTATAGGGAATTCCTGGGTGAGGAAACTCCTCTCACCAATACAGATCTGTCACTTTCCCTATTAATTAGTCTTAGAGAGCCTTCTAGAGAACTGACACATTAAGCAATTTATTTGGTTTACCTAACCAGTAATGTTATTTCAGAGGCAGGGCAAGATGCAGGTCTTCCTGGCTACAAGGTTGCCTTTCTACTTACTATTTCATGCTGCCTTAAATGGAACATTATTGAAAATTATTTATGTCCTTCTAAGGACTGCATTCACATTTCCTTTCCCCCACATCTTGGTTTGGTCATGATCCTTTCTGTTTTATAGGATGGAGACAGGGAGAGCATCCCAAACAATTAGGGGTATGAAGTCTCAAGCAGTAAACCTCACCTGTCTTCTGAAGGGCTTAGGCATACAAATGAAACCTGATTTTTCCAGGGCCCATTTAGTTCAGTCTTTATTATGTGTCTGCCAGCACATAGTAGAAGCTCAATAAATAGTAATTGAAATAATAAGTGGATAGATGGATGGATGGAAGTATCTAATCTTGCTGGCACCTTGACTATATATGCCCCATTTTGTAAAATAAAACAAAAACAAATCTATTATATGTAAGCCAAGATGGACATGAAAAACATACGGTAAACAGGAATAGGTGACACACTGGGTGTAAATTAGATAATGTCATGGCTGAATTATTATTGTTGCAACTCTGACAATTTTATCTGCCAAAGGAGTGGATATTGCTATGAATGCTAAGAGTTGTACTGGGGAAGAAAGAGAAGTCTGTATCTTTTTTTTTTAAACAAATGCTTTATTAACTTCTGTTTTACATCATTCATTTCCGCCAGATTTTGAGTTACAATTATTTTTCCCCCCTGTTTTTCCCCTACCTACCCTCCCAGAATAGCAGTCCCACAAGATATCGCTTCCTCTAGTCTGCTCTCTCCCATATCTTCTCCCATACCCCCTTCGACTTTTCCATTAGAGGAAGGTGAATCTTTGTGTCCCAAAGCCTGCACATCTTATCTCCCAATTACAAGCAAAACAGTATTAATAATAGTATTTATATATATATTTGAAACATTTAATCTTAAGACCTCGAATTTCAGATCCATTCCCTTCCTCCCTTGTCACCCATTCCCTCTGGGGAGATAAGTAATTCAGTATATGTTGTACATGTGTAGCTATGCAAAACATTATCATAGTAGATATATTCAAGGCTGCTTATAATTCCCTCCCACTCATCCCACCCCCACCTGGTCCATTCCCTACATGATCCTGTCCCTCTTCTATAGTGGGTACTTCCAACCTCCCTCCCCCAAGGATGCCCTCCCATCCATCATCCCTCCTCTCATCCCCCTTCCCCTATTCTGCTGCAGGTTGAGATATCCCATTTAGTATGTATGTCATTCTCTCCCTGAACCTAATTCAATGAGAATGTGGTTTTGCCTTTTTTCCTCCTTATTCTCCTCCCTCCCTTGCAACCACTTCCCCTTGCTTCTTCTACATGAGATAGTTTACCCTACCCTGTCTTTCCCCATCTCCTCTTGCCACTTTCCTCTCTCACCTCATAATTTCACCCCTTAAGTATCCTCCCTTCCCAACAAATTCAACCTATGCCCTCTATCCATATATAACTGTAACCATATACACACACATTCACATATGTATTCATATGACCACACACCCTTCTTCCATTATTTTCATAGTGAGATAGATATCATCAGTCCCAGTTATTGCTTTTCCACATAGGAATGTAAATAGTTCAACTTTGATAAGTTCCTTTTGATTTCTTTTCCCTGATTACCTTCTCAGGCATCTCTTACTTCTTGTGTCTGGATGTCAAATTTTCTATTCAACTTTGGTTTTTTCCTCAAGAATGCTTGAAAGTCCTCTATTCCACTGAATGACCATATTTTCCCTGAAACAAAATACTCAGTTTTGCTGGGTAGGTGACCCTTGGGTTCATTCCCAGTTCTTTTGCCCTCTGGAATATCATATTCCATGCCCTTCGATCCCTCAGTGTAGAAGCTGCCAGGTCCTGGGCTATTCTGATTGTGTTTCCACAATATTGAAATTGTTTCTTCCTGGCTGCTTGGAGTATTTTCTCCTTGATCTGGGGATTCTGGAACCTGGCTATAATATTCTGGGAGTTTTCTTTTTGGGATATTTTTCAGGAGGTGATCTGTGGATTCTTTCAACCTCTATTTTGCCCTCTGATCTAAAACATCAGGGCAGTTTTCCTTGAGAATTTCTTGAAGGGTGATTTCTAGGTTCTTTCTTTGATCATGGCTTTCAGGTAGTCCAATAATTTTTAAATTGTCTCTCCTGGATCTATTTTCCAGGTCAGTGGTTTTTCCCATGAGATATTTCACATTGCCTCTAATCTTTCGTTTGTTTGGATCTGCTTAACAGCATCTTGATTTCTCATAAAGTCATTAGCTTCCATTTGCTCCAGTCTAACTCTGAAGGAATGAATCTCCTCAGTGAACTTTGAGATTCTTTTTCCATCTGGCAAATTCGACTTTTTAAGGCATTCTTCTCCTCATTGCCCTTTTGGGCCTCCTTTGCCATTTGAGTCAATCTATTTCTTAAGGTGTTGTTTTCCTCAGTCAGGCTGTTGACCCTCATTTCATACTTTTCCTGCATCCTTCTCATTTCTCTTTCCAATTTTTCTTCCACTTCTCTTATTTGATTTTTAAAGTCCTTCTTAAGGTCCTCTATGGCCTGCAACCCGCTCATGTTTTCCCCTGGGGCTTTTGGAGCAGGACTTCTGACCTCACAGCCCTCCTCTTACTCTATGCTTCCATCGTTTTTGCCCCTAAAGTAGGAGTCTAAGGTTGCATTTTTCTGTTTAATTTGTTTCCTTTGCCTTGGCATGTTGCCACTTAATTACTTGACTTTTGGGCTTGTTGCCACAGTATGGCCTGGCGCCAGACGGGAACTTTCGTCCCGAACGTGTGGGGGGGGCCAAGTTCCGTTTCTGGCAAGCTGGAAACCCACCCACAACCTCCACCCCAGATCACAATCCAGATCGAGGGAGGTTAAAGCAAGAGCGATTACCCCCCAAGACTGATCGCTGGATCTCCCTACAGTTTGCAGGCCAGGAGCTGGAGCTGCCTCTGAAAACTACAAAATGGTGTGTCTCCTCAGCGGCTTCTAGCCCCCAGGGGAGGAAGCCGACGCGTTCCCCAAATACTGGTCCCAAAGTCCATAGGGCACTAACCTCTCACTTTGTCCTAGGCATGTCTATGTTGATAATTCTGGAATTGCCACAGCTACTGGTGTTCTGGGGTCCCTCCAGCTGGCTGCTGGCCCTGCCGCCCTGGGGCTAAAACCGGGACTCAGGTGGACCTGTGCTTGGCTCCCCACACACTGCACCCTGCACTGCCGGCTGCAGGGCTGCTGGGCTGTCCTCAGTGGGAGGTTAGCTTTTCTGTGTTGTTCTGTGGGTGCTGGGGCTCCAGAAGTTGTTCAGAGTCCCCTTTTACATAGTTTGGAGGTACTGGGGGGGGGGGAAGAGTGGCTTGGACAGCTGTTTCTACTCTGCCATCTTGGCTTCGCCCCCCAGAAGTCTGTATCTTTAGAGGATGAAGTAAAAGGTACCTCTATACTTTAGGTTATTTTGTCCATAAATCCCAAAAGGGATTTGGGCAGAGTGATTTGGGCTTTGCCCTAGGGCATAAAAATTGAGAGGGAGTAAATAATGCTTATGTTTCAGGAAACGAAAACAATTTAACTTAGTATCTAGTTAGCAAGAATAATTAAAACGGGGGTGGCTAGGTGGCACAGTGAGTAGAGCTTAGGCCCTGGAGTCAGAAGGACCTGAGTTCGGTTCCGGCCTCAGACACTTAACGCACACACAAACAAAAACCTAGCCGTGTGACCTCGGGCAAGTTACTTAACCCCAATTGCCCTCCAAAAAAAAAAAAAAAGAATAATTAAAACAGGAAGCTGCCAAAGCCTACTCACTTCCCTTAAGTGGGTACCGTCTTCTTGCCTTCAAGCTCCTCGTTGTCCAGGTTCTTCCTTGTCACCTCCCCTAGAAAAGGCCCCCATGGAATTCTCACAAGATCTCGCTCTCTCTATCCCAGAGTCTCTCTCCCCGTGGTACCCTGTGTCTGAATATCTAAGATCTCCACCCTTCCTCATGCCACCTTAATCAAATTTGTCTTAAAAAGTTGATTTGAGGTACCCTTTTGTGGTGTTTGCTTTGGGTGTCAAAATTATTACTTACAGCTCTGGTTCATTCAATAAATATTTGTGGAGTGTTTACCATTTATAGCTCATTAAGCCAATGTAGGAGCTGGAAATAGAAAAACTATGTTCCTACTGTCATGGAATTCTGAGTCTAATAGGGAAGAAAAGCCATACAGACCCAAATAAATATAATACAAAGTATCATCAAAGAGCACGTGTGAGAGTATGAGCAATTTTCTCAGAGGAAGGAGAGAATACTATTTTAGGATAGTTATGGCAGCTGAGTTCTTTCTGTCTGCCACCTCTCCATCCATTGAATCTAAGACAGAGGAAGCAATAGAAGGGGAAGAGAGCATTATACCCTCTTCCTGTGTTTGACCACAGAATTTGTGTGGTCCAATGAGCAGCTCTAAAGCAGTATAATCTAGGCTGCGATGCCAGACTATTCCTGGACATGAAAGAGATCTTCAAGTTGAAAGTTGCATTTTTAGCTTGAGGAGGGAAAAGAATGGCTGTGTTCTGATTTGCTATGTAATGTTGAACAAAACCATCATTTTCTTTCCCCCAACTGTGTATTTTCCCCTTGTTTCCGCCACTGAAACTGTGACTAACTGGTTAGCTATAAATTTACATCTGTTTGGTTTCAAGTAGCTTTCTGTGAAATGAATGAATGGGCATTTGGGAAAACACTCTAACAATGGCGTATTTGGAGGCTGTCCTTTAACTCACCTGTCTTTAAAATTTGGGATTTCTGCCATTCCCTTTTCCTTTCATCAGTTTTCTTTTCTTCCCTTTATTGTTCCTTAACAATTGGTTTCATTTGATGCTCCAAAAATTGCTTTGTTGGGTCCATTAAAAAAAAGAAAGGAAAATCAATCAATGTTTCTTAATGCCTGTTAGGTACCAAGCATAGTAGTAATGTCTAACCCAGTCAAAGAGGCTGTTTCTTCATCTCTTTGAATGTATATATTTTTTTCATACCTCTTTGGTCATGGGTCTGTATGGTTCAATGAATAAATCAGGATTGCCTAGGAGAAGGGGCACAAAGGCAGTTTGAGAGTGTCTTAGAGGCTATCACTATCATTTTGCAGAGCGGTTAAGTGACTTGCCCAGGGTCACACAACTGCTAAGTGCTTGAGTGAGGACTTAAATTTGTTTTCCTGATTCCCAACCCAGCATTCTATCCACCACAATACTTACGACCTCTAAAAGTCATGGATTTTGAGCTGGAAAGAAACTAAGGGGCCATCTATTTAGCCCCTTCATTTTACAAAGGAAAATACTAAGGCTCACAGAGTTAAGTGACTTGTCCAAGGTCCCACAGGCAGTAAGTGGCAGTGCAAGCTTTGAAACCAGACCCTCATACGACCAATTCAGCACTTTTTAATGTATCTGTGGTCATAGGGAAAGAGTTTCCTCATTCATTTCACTTTCAGAATCTCTCTAATTTTCTCTCCCCACCCCATACCTTTTGGTTTAATGGTTCTTGGCTTATTCATGTGGAAACTAAAAGAAGTCTGCAACTTTAAGTCAGTTTCTTGACACAATTTATTAGGTAATGGCCAATGTCTGCATTATGATTAAACCTTAGAAAGAAGTCACTTTATTCATGTGATTCCCTGATTTGTCCAGGCCATTCTAAATAAGCGAGAATCAAAACAAGAAAGGCTTAATTAGGAGTTAAAAGGCCTTTGTAACTTTCCATTGCATTTGAAAATTGAAAAATTGGTTTTTTTTCTCCACAACAGTCAGTGACTGCAATGAAAGTGTATTTTAAAATTTTAGTTCTCTCAGTTTCAGCAACAAAAAAGACTGTTTGCTAGTCGGGGTGGCAGGGGGAATGAGGCTAGGATAGAATACAAGAGGACAATGTGATCAGTTTTATTTTTTCAAGTCTAGTGATTGAACCTCTTCTTAGTAAGGACTGGTCCCAACCCTATGTTGAAGAAGGAGAAACTCTTGCAGGCCAAAGAGGTTTAGTGAAGTGTTTAGGGTCATGTGGCAATTCGCATCAGAACCAATGCTAGAATTCTTATATCTTCATTTTCAGCCCAGGGCTTTTTCCACCACATCAATTCTTATTGCTGATGAGGCAAAAACTAAAGCAATAAAATCATAAGAAAGATCTGAAACAGAACTTTTTCATCACTGTGGACCTCTTTGGCAGTCTGGTAAAGCCTATGGACTCCTTCCCTTCTTAGAATAATATCTCTGAATGCATAAGATAAAGAACATAGAATTATATAAAAGTTCCTATGTCCTAGGCTAAGAACTCCTGGTTTTGAAGGATGGAGAGCTACAAAGCATGGTAAGTTCTATAATAAAGAAGAGTTAGAGAAAAATTGTTAAGGGCAGACAGACCTGAATGGATATGTGTAAACCCTTATTACTGGGAGATTTGATTAAGAAGATTCATTCCAGTGGAAACAGAGAGGTTTGCCATTTTTCCCTTTGCAATGACTCTAATGTATTCTTTGATCAACATTTTTGTGAATTGTGATAGCAGGTATGGGCTTTGATATGTGACTGGTTATATTAGTCAATATAACACATAGGAATCATCCCAACTGGGAAGGCCCATCAGCTCTGGTAGTTTTCCTTTGCTGGACAAACAGGGAGTTATCTTTTTGCCTTTCTTTGTATACCCTGCATTCAGCACAGTGACTGGTTCTTAGGAAGCCTTAGAAGATGCTTATTGACTTGACTTAGTTAAATGGGCCATGACAAATGTTCATGGAAAGCTGAGAGAACTTACTCCCAATGTGGCTAGTAATTATCATTTATCCTGAAGCAGGTGAGTATTCTTGGATGAGTTTGCTGGCAAAGTTGAGGTGTTAATGATCCAGTCATTATGCTGTACTTTTACAGTCCTGCTAGCTCATCCCATGAAGTACTTGCTTCAAATGCAGGCTGGCTTTTCATCCACAGGGTTGAATTCACCCACCACTGGCACTGTCTTTTCCCAAACCAAAGTTACTTACTCTTGATAAGTAACTCTAACCTTGTTCTGGATTGTGGTTGATGAATATGGTCTGGAATCTTAATTTTCCTCTTCTGAGATAACACACTGCTCACACAGAACTCACTCATTCATTAATGTGCTCAGCATCTATTTACTAAACACCTACTATGGGAAATAGTCAATGCTAGGCCCTGGGAATGGTACAAAGATAAACAAGGCATAGTTCTTGCTGTCACAATGCTTGAATGTAGATCCTAGCATTGTTAATCAGGACAGTTACTGGTAGATATAGGGTAGTCTGGTAGTATCATGCCCATCATATTCTGGCTTATTGGCCCCTTAGCCCTAAGAATATTAGACTAAGGAGACTATCTCAGTCTGTTTTGGAAAAAAGTATTAAGGATTCATTTTTATATTTCACTGTTTTTTTTTTCCCCAGACACAAACTAGGTGTTAGGCAGAAGGTTTGATATGTAACTTAGTTATAATTTGTTTTTGAGTAGGGTCTATTGTTAGAACTAACTAACCTGTTTGTTAAATCTATTTAATTCTCCCCAAAGTTAACAACTATCTCTTAATTGCCAAATCTAATGGCCTTTGCTCAGTCCTCATCCTTCTTGACCTCTCTGTAGCCTTTGACACTCTTGATCATACTCCCCAGTATTCTCTTTTCTTGAGATTTTCATGACACTGTGCTCTCCTGGTTCTCCACCTACCTGCCTGACAGTTCCTTCTCAGTCTCCTGCTGGGTCTTCATTTGGATTGTACCTGCTGGCCGCGGATTTCTCCAAGGCTCTATTCAGGACACTCTTCTTCCTTCATGCTGTGTCACTAGGTGATCTCATCCGTTCCCATGGATTCAATCAGTATCTCTATACTGATGATTCTCAGATCTATTTATCCAGTCCTGAACTCTCTTCTAGCTTGCCTACTATCTATTGGACATTTTGAATTGGATGTCCAGTAGGCATCTCAAACTCAATATGTCTCAAAGTGAATTTACTCTTTCCCCCCAAATCCTCCTCTATTCCTAAATTCCTTATTACCATCAAGAAAACTGCCATCTTCTCAGTCACCAGGCTAGGTGTTATCCATTGCTAACTCTTGGTCCTAGCACATTTCCAATTTGTTTCTACAGAGGTGGAAAACATCTCTGTAACATCTCTAGCATGTGCTCATTAACTTCTCTCTTGCTGCAGATGCCCCCCTATTGGAGATCCTCATCAGTTCTTGCCAGTGCTATTACAATAGCCTTCTGGTTCATCTCCCTACCTCAAATATTTCTTTATTCTAATCCAGTCTTCATTCAGCTATAAAACGGAACTTCCGAAATTGAAGGTCTGACCCTATTCAGTACATTCCAGTGGCTCCCTGTTGCTTCCAGAATCAAACATAAAATCCTCGTTCATAATCTGACCCCCACCTGCCTCTCCAGCATTTTTACATCTTATTCCCCTCTGTGTATTCTACAATCCAGTGCCACTGGCCTCCATGCTATTCTTTAAACAAGACACTCTGTTTCTTAACTCTGCCCCCAGGCCTCTCTCCTAACCACCAGGTTCTGGCTTCCTTCAGATCTTAGCTAAAATCCCACTAGAACATGGGAAGCCTTTGCCTGTCCCCCTTAATGCTAACACCTTCCCTTCGTTGATTATTTCCCACTTATCTTATACATAGCTTGTTTCTTCTACATTGATGTTTACATGTTATCTCCTCCATTAGTATGTAAGTTCCTTGAGAAAAGAGAATGTGTTTTGCATTTCTCTGTCCTCAGTGCTTAGCCCAGGACCTGGTACATGACAATCCCTTAGTAAATGCTTATTGACAAAATTGACAAACATCACTTTACAATTCAGGCTATATATGAATTTGTATTAATAGGGCCTTAGAAATAGTTTAGGGCAGCCAGGTGGCACAGTTGGTAGAGTGCCAGGCCTGGAGTCAAAAAGACCCATCTCCCTGACTTAAATTCTGGCATCAGACACTTACTAACTGTATGACCTTGGGTAAGCCACTTAACCCTGCTTGCTTCAATTTCCTCATCCATAAAATGAGCTAGAGAAGGAAATGGAAAATCTCTCCAATATCTTTGCCAAGAAAACCCCAAATGGGGTTCAAAGAGTCAGACACAAATGAAAATGACTGAACAACAACTGAAGAAATAGTAACTTAATAGTAACATCGTCATCATGCCAGGTGACATTTATGTAGTGCTTTCTGGCCTTTACCAGTACTTTGTTTAAGGTAGATATTAGCTGACTTTTTAATGAATCATTAATGTGGGTACTCTTTCCAGTGGTGAAGATCCATCTTTATCTTGTTATCCCTCACCATTTCCTCCTTTACTTCAGTTTCTGATGAAGGCAGACCTCTTTATGTGCCCTAGTTGCTTCCATCTTCTTCAGCATATTGTCCTTTCTCTTTCATATCTTTCATTTCTATCTATTAGATCCTTTCCTACTGTCTATAAACACTACCAAATCTCCTCCACCTTAGGAAAAAAAAAACAAACTCTCACTAAATGCCTTTCATAGCTCACTTCCCTTTCCCAGCCAAACACCTTGAAACATTTGTCTCTATTGGATAGCTCCACTGGTTTCAAATCACCTTGTTCGCACCCTAACTTCAGAACATGGAAGAAGCCTTTGGTGTTTCTCGTGCTTGAAGATATATAAGCAAAAGGGTCAGCGTGATTGTAGGGTTTTGGTAACTAGACTGTGTCTCCATGCTATCAGTTCCTCAGTTTTCTAACTTTGCTGTCCAAACTAAGGTCTGACTTCCTTCACCCTCTCTCCCCATTTGTTACTACTGCTAGTAGAACAGCAGGCTTGGGGCTTCTGGGCAGCACCTAGGAAGAGAGACTTCCCCCATCCTCTCTTCCTTCCCAGTTGCCACAGTTTCAGGCCTTTCCCCACTCTCTCACACCTTAGATGTCTGGGGACTCAGTTCTGCATTTTCATCACTGCCCTCAATGTGCCCTCTTTCAGTGTTCTAAGCATCTCAGGAAGAAAAACTGAGAAATGAAGCTGTGTTAGGGTGTTAGAATCCTGGCAGGAACCATAGTGCCCTGTGATAAAGTCATAAAACTTTATGTTATTTTAAAATAATTTTTCTTTTAATTTATTTAAAAATTTTCTCAATTATACATAGAAATGTAACATTCATTTTA
The DNA here is from genome assembly GCA_011680675.1 of Gymnobelideus leadbeateri. Classification (NCBI taxonomy): domain Eukaryota; kingdom Metazoa; phylum Chordata; class Mammalia; order Diprotodontia; family Petauridae; genus Gymnobelideus; species Gymnobelideus leadbeateri. The sequence goes on along the minus strand of WOXC01010330.1, from coordinate 5,442 downwards.
AAATATTTTGAGTTCCAAACTCTCTTCCTCTCCACCCCCTCCTTGAGAAGGCAAACAATTTGCTGATAGATTATACATGTGCAGTTATTTTTCTTAAAGGAATGAATTGCTGTGGATTTTCCAGGTGAATCCTTTCTCAAAACAAACAGCACAACACTGTTCTTCTGCTTATTCCCCATCTGACTGACTCTATGGTTATAACATGGTGTGAGACAAGAGTAATGCCATATGTGCAGCTGATTTCATACCCAAAATGGACACTCAAACTACCAGCATCTCGCTCACCTTTACTGATGCACCTCTGCTTGGGAGCAGCTTGCTCAGGGAATCTTGAATGCCAGAAGCTGAGTAGTCACACATTTTGATAAATGCAGTTTTCATAAACGCACGTGGGGAAAACTGTGCTCCCAAACAGCTCACCTACTAAACCTGTCCACTGTGTACTTGCCTCTCTATTCCAATTTCCCCGACTACTCTCCTTGTTAATTTCTGAGTTGGAGTCTTGGTAGACTTGGCATATCTTGCCCCATAGGTCTTCTAAGAAGCTGTCTGATTTCTCTCTCTATTTTGTTTCAAAGTGGCACATAAGGAATTTCAGTCTTGACAGCTCTTCCCAGGTGCCTAACTTTGGTTGGCAGGACTGAGTTGCCTGCGGCAAATATGGATAGGCTGACTTTAATTAAAAGAGACATATATATCTAAAGTTGATATTTCCATGAGGGCATTTTAATGCTGCTGCCATCCTTTTTAGGGAGATGCATTGGTGTAGTTCTTTTCTTTCTTTTTTTCCCCCAGCAGTTGGTTTAGAAAAATAATTGAGGAAATTCACTGTTTACATATAAATTTTTCTCAAATGGCTATAAAAGAAGACAAATCACTTGCCTACCTTTATTTAAGAGGTAATTACAGTGTTCCCCATATTGTTTTCCAGAGAAATTGTATAAGTGGTTAGAAACCTCAAAAAAATCCCAAATTATTTGTGTTTTTGAACAAGAATTATATTATTCTAGGTACAGATGGTGATTACAACAAAGGATGTAGGGGAAAGCTTAACTGTATTTGAGAGTTAGTCGATAGAATGTCTTTGTGTGAAGAAGAAGGCTCTGGATAACAGAGTACATGGTAGGGGGGAGAAAGGTCTAAGATGCTTGGAAAGGTAGGAGGAGGCCAGATTAGAAAAAAACCCTGAATGCCAAATAGAGGATGAAATTTGATCCTGGAGATGATAGGGAGTCATTGGAGTTTATTGAATCAGGGGGTGTCAATGTTAGAATAGCTCTTTAGTAAAATCAGCTTAACAGCTGAGTGGAAGCTGGACTAGGGTGGGCACATGCTTGAAGTAAAGAGATCAACCCAAAGGTACTTATTATTGTTTACTGCCTTGTTTAAAAGATCATAAATAAAATTGATGTTCCTATAATTACTTACCTGCATTCTTGATACCGTTCGCTTCTGCCTCCTCCAGGATCCTTTTCCTACAGTCATCTCTTCTGCTTCACTTAAATCTAATTCACTTGTAAATCAAGATATCAACCTCGAGTTATCATTGGTCCTCTTCCAGAATGAACAACAACAACAATATCTTCTTCATCAAGTGACTATTTCCCATCTATCTCCAAAGAGGGGACTCTCAATCCTATTTAAAAAAAAAATAGCCTTCCTGGTGATGATTCTAGCTCAACCAGTCACCTTCTCAGTTTTATTAAATTTCTTGTATACAAAACACCCCCACCTGATACTTACACTAGACAATCTAGTCTTTTTCTTCAGCCTTTTTGATGAGACTCATCCCTGAGCCAATTGACTGAAACCACCCTCTCTCAGGCTATCAATAATCTAGTAATTGCCAAATCCAATGACCTCTTTTTTTATCTTCCTTGGCTTCTCTGCAGCTTTCAACACTGTTGACCATCTCTTCCTCCTGAGTATTCACTCCTCCCTTAGTTCCAGACACAATATATGCTCATGGTTTCCCTCTTAGCTTTCTGATTGTTCTTTCTCTATTTCCTTTTGCAGCTTGACTAGAGATTTGATAATTTCCAAAATCAGCACCTACAGTTCTGAGCTCCAAACTCACAGCCTCAACTGCCAAAAACATCCTCTTCATGACTGTTAAAGATCTGTGCTTAATTCCCTTTTCTTGTCTTCCCATGCTTTCTTGGCAATCTTAATGATTCTCACCAATTTAACTGCTACCTCTAGGCAGATGACTTCTAAATCTCTCTCTCTCTCTCTCCAGTCCTGATTTCCCCTCTGAGAGAGAGGTTTACATCTCCCACTACATTTGGGATATCTCAATTCAATTTAGCAAACACATTTCTTCAGCACCTATTATATGCAAGGCAATGAGCTAGGAACTAGATATACAAAGACAAAATGAAAAATTGTTTCTGCCCTCAAATAGCTTACATTCTATTGGGAGAATACAGACTAAAAACAATACAAATATTATCTTATTTGATCCCTGTAACAACCCTATGAGGCAGTGCTGTTATTATTCCCATTTTACAGATGAGGAAACTGAGTCAGAGAGGTTAAGTGACTTGCCCAGGGTCACACAGATAGTGCCCAAGGTAAAATTTGAACTCAGATCCTCCTGACTCCAAGTCAAGGCCATTAGTTCTTCCACAGATGGTAGTCTATAGTTAAAAGAAACTTTCTTCATTGAGACTATTTGCTTGATGTTATGCCAGGGTGACCCCTTTTAAAATTTCATTTTATTTTAAAGGTAATTTTTATTGATGCCTTTTGACCATATATTGCAGTGATTTCCCACCCCAACTCTGTTTGAATGCTTTCTTGTGACAAGAAAAAAACAACTAAGGGGCGGCTCAATGGTGCAGTGAATAGAGCACCGGGCCCTGGACTCAGGAGGACCTGGGTTCGGATTTAACCTTAGACACTTAACACAAAAACTAGCCGTGTGACCTTGGGCAAGTCACTTAACCCCAATTGCCCTCCAAAAAGCAAAAAAAAAAAAAAAAAAGCACTTACAGCTTGTGTAACTCAAAAAAATCATAAATACTTACAGAAAAACAATATATTGTCCAAAGAGCAAAAGGAGTGTCCCAAAATGTCCCAGGATTACAAATATCATCAATGATCAACTTGGTAATTATGATACATCTAAAAGTGCTTTAACATTTATACCATCTTTATTGATTGCTCCTGAGCTTTTCTGTAGTCATTTACCGGCATATTATATATTTTAAATAAATAAAAGAGATATAAGCATAGTTAGAATGATAGAATATTTTGTATTCAAATAGAAATATATTCTTTATTTAAAACACAACCAACACAACAACATTAAGAACACTTATTACAAAACATGATATCTTCCAGGGAGAAAGTTTAAGGCTGTTATGGTTCTGTCTAGCCTTAAATCCATTATCACCCCTGAATGTAACTGTGTATGGCTTTTATTTTTTTATTTTGTTTTTAACTTATGAAATAAAACATTTCCATAATATAGTACAATAAAAAGATGATTGTATATGAGACTGCAAATCTACTATGCATAATTTGCTATTCTTTTCAAATATACAACAAAATTATTATGTAAATTTCTTTTTTTCTTCCCTCAACCTCCCCCCAAGCTACCATTAGACACAAATACTTCCATTTATCAGTTCTTTCTCTGCATGCAGAGAATATCTTCATATGTTCTTTATAGTTAATTTGGGGATTTATAATATAGAAAATAAATATTCACTCAAAGTCAAAAAAAAAAAAAAACAAAAAACAACTAAGCAAATAGATCCACTATAGAAACTGTTTGACAATGTATAGATAGCATCATCTATGCTAGCAGTATCCCAGCATGTTACTGTGTGGGAGGAAGGTAGATTATGATGGCTGTCTTTGTTTTTTGTTTTTTTTTTTTTTAAGCAATTGGGGTTAAGTAACTTGCTCAAGGTTACATGGCTAGTCATTATTTGTGTGTGGGTGCTCATTTTCTGAGGCCGGATTTGGGTCATCCCGACTCCGAGGCCGGCGCTCTTACTGCGCCACCTAGCCGCCCCTTTTTTAGGGCTAACTTGCCCAAGGTCACATGGCTAGGTTTTTGTTTGTGTGGATTAAGTGTCTGAGGCCGGGATCCGAACTCAGGTCCTTCTGACTCCAGGGCCGGCGCTCTACTCACTGCGCCATCTAGCCGCCCCTGTTTTTTTTTTGTTTGTTTGTTTGTTTTGTTTTATTACACAGAGTTCAATTTTCTTTTGGGGGTTTTTCATTTACTTATTATGTACATTATTGTCTTGGTTGGGCTTATTTTTCTCTGTAATGGTTCATATCTATCTTCTATGTTTCTTTGAATCTTTACATTATTTCCTCCTCTACAATAATATTCCCTTACATGCACATAACATTGTGTTCGCAACCAATCAATGGCACACACTTTATTTCTAGTTCTCTGTTCTTTGCTAACACAAGGAGGGAGAGATTCTGTAACCATTTTGTTTTTTTTCCTGTTTATGAAACCTTCTGGGATAGCAAGTGAGTGGGATGCTGATGACCTAAAGAGGTTATTGATAAGTTCCTATTTGAACTATGGCGTAATTATTTTTTCTGAAATAGGGAAAAAGAATCTCTTTCTCTCCACAAAAAAATCTGAGGAAAGAGTCCTTTTTAGAAGGATAACAGAGGACCACCTACCTGGGACTTCTGCTCAGAGAAGTCCCTTAGGGTCCACTCGAGCTGCTAATGTTGTGAAATGCTAACAGTGACCTCTTCTTTCCAGTGCTAGGCCCTCTCTGCTCATGTCAGCTAGGTCCTCCCTCAAAGTCAGTGAATGGGTATCCATGGGCCATTTCAGGCCCTTGCTTAGTTTGCATACATCACATTACATCATCCCACAAAGCATCTTTCAGTCAAACCTCACACAATGCAAAGAGGTTGTCTGTGTTCAGTGGGGGTTAATAGTTGTCATGGGGACTCCACATTCCAGCATCAGCTGCTAATGTGCAAAGCATGTTGTTTGAACCTGGCCAGGAGGAGACCATGGGAAAATTCTTGCATACTTTATGAGATAAAAACAAGCCCACTTAAAAAAAAAAAGAAAAGAAAGGGCATCTGATCTCTCTCTGATGTTCAGCTTTTCTTTCTTCTCATGATTGAACATTTCTCTCTTTCAACAATGTTGAAAAGTCAGTTTGCATGGAATACCTTGGCCCTTAAGTGGTATTTGAAGTCAAAGTATTTTAGCATAACACCTGAGAAGGAGACAGCAAGTGAAGGGCTCACTTCTGGGAAACCATGATCCCTTGCTCCCTGGCTCTAACTTTCCATGCATTGGCATCCTATCCTGAGAATGAATAATCTCTGAACACTTCTCTTATCCCTGCTGTTCCCCTATTCAATGCCATTGCAGAGTCTCTTCCAAACATATCAGATAGAAGAGGGTGCAGGAGGGCCATTACATAATTCCACTGTAGCAAAAAC
>WOXC01010329.1:0-190704 GCA_011680675.1 Gymnobelideus leadbeateri | reverse complement strand
CCCAACTATTTAGATCTGCTTTTATTTGTGTGAGAAGTGTTTTGTAGTTGTGATCATATAGATTCTGGGTTTGTTTTGGCAAGTAGATTCCCAAATATTTTATAATGTCTACAGTGACTTTAAATGGGATTTCTCTTTCTATCTCTTGCTGTTGAGTTACATTAGAGATGTACAGGAATGCTGAGGATTTATGTGGGTTTATTTTATATCCTGCAACTTTGCCAAATTTATTTATTGTCTCTAGTAGTTTTTTACTTGATTCTCTAGGATTCTCTAAGTATATCATCATATCATCTGCGAAGAGTGATAGCTTGGTCACTTCTTTACCTAATTTGATTACTTTGATTTCTTTTTCTTCTCTAATTGCTACTGCTAGTGTTTCTAGTACCAGATTGAATAACAGGGGTGATAGTGGACACCCTTGTTTCACTCCTGATCTTATTGGAAAGGCTTCTAGTTTATCCCAATTGCATATAATACTTGCTGATGGTTTTAAATAGATGCTAGCAACTATTTTGAGGAAGGCTCCATTTATTCCTATACTTTCTAGTGTTTTTAATAGGAATGGGTGTTGTACTTTGTCAAAAGCCTTTTCTGCATCTATTGAGATGATCATGTGGTTTCTGCTAGTTTTATTGTTGATGTGCTCAATTATACTGATGGTTTTCCTAATATTAAAACATCCTGGCATTCCTGGAATGAATCCTACCTGATCAGAGTGTATTATTTTTGTGATAAGTTGTTGGAGTCTTTTGGCTAGTATTTTATTTAGAATTTTTGCGTCTAAATTCATGAGGGAAATTGGTCTATAATTTTCTTTCTCTGTTTTATCTCTTCCTGATTTAGGAATCAGTACCATATTTGTGTCATAGAAAGAGTTTGGTAGGACTCCTTCTTCACTAATTTTCCCAAATAGTTTGTAGAGTATTGGAATCAAATGTTCTTTAAATGTTTGATAGAATTCACTAGTAAACCCATCTGGCCCTGGAGATTTTTTCCTAGGGAGTTCTTTGATGGCTTGGTTGATTTCTTTTTCTGAGATGGGGTTATTTAGGTAATTCACTTCCTCTTCAGTTAATCTGGGCAACTTGTGATTTTGTAAATATCCATCCATTTCACTAAGATTATCATATTTATGTGCATACAATTGGGAAAAATAATTCCTCATTATTTTTTTGATTTCCTCTTCATTGGAGATAGATTCACCCTTTTCATTTTTGATACTCATAATTTGGTTTTCTTCTTTCTTTTTTTTTTTTATCATATTGACTAAGGGTTTATCAATTTTGTTGATTTTTTTATAAAACCAGCTCTTAGTTTTATTTATTAATTCAATGGTTTTCATAATTTCGACTTTATTAATCTCACCTTTGGTTTTCAATATTTCTAATTTAGTACTTAATTGGGGATTTTCAATTTGTTCTTTTTCTAGCTTTTTCAATTGCATGTCCAATTCATTGAACTCCCTTCTCTCTGCTTTAATTAAGTATGCACTCAGGGATATAAAACTTCCCCTGAGAACTGCCTTTAGTGCATCCCACAAATTTTGGTATGTTGTTTCATTATTATCGTTCTCTTGAATGAAATTATTGATTGTTTCTATAATTTCTTGTTTGACCCACCAATTTTTTAGGATTAAATTGTTTAATTTCCAATTAGTTTTTAGTCTATCTTTCCATGGCCCTTTATTGCATATAATTTTTATTGCATCATGATCTGAGAATGATGCTTTTAATATTTCTGCCTTTCTGCACTGGATTGTGAGGTTTTTATGGCCTAGTACATGGTCTATTTTTGAGTATGTACCATGCACTGCTGAGAAGAAAGTAAATTCCTTTTTATCCCCATTCAGTTTTCTCCAGAGATCCATCATATCTAGTCTCCCTAAGATTCTATTCACCTCCTTAACTTCTTTCTTGTTTATTTTGAGGTTAGATTTATCGAGTTCAGAGAGGGGGAGATTAAGGTCCCCCACTAGTATAGTTTTGCTATCTATTTCTTCTTCTAATTCCTTTAACTTCTCCTCTAGGAATTTGGATGCTATACCACTTGGTGCATATATATTAAGTAGTGATATTGTTTCATTCTCGATGGTGCCTTTTAGTAGGATATAGTTTCCTTCCTTATCTCTTTTAATTAGATCTATTTTTGCTTTTGCTTTATCTGAGATAAGTATTGCTACCCCTGCTTTTTTTACTTTAGCTGAGGCATAATAAATGTTACTCCAACCTTTTACCCTTACCCTGTGGGTATCCCTTTGTTTCAAATGTGTTTCTTGTAGACAGCATATTGTAGGATTATGGTTTTTAATCCATTCTGCTATCCACCTCTGTTTTATGGGAGAGTTCATCCCATTCACATTCACAGTGATAATGACTATCTGTCTCTTCCCCTCCATCCTATTCCCTCCCCTGTTTATGCTTTTGTTTCTTCCTTCTCCCTTCCCCTCCTTGAAATTTTCCCTTTTGACCACCCCCTCCCTCAGTGTTCCCACCCAGTGATCCCTCTTCTTAACCTACCCTCTCCCCTTATTACTGTTTCCCTCCCTTCTAATCCTCCCCTTCAGTCTCCCCTTTTTCACCCCCCACCCTTACCCTTCTGCTTTCTATAGGACGAAGTAAGTTTTTATACTTATCAGAGTGAATTACTCCCCATTTGATTCCAAACCAGTGAGAGTAAATTTCAAACATTGCTCCTCTCCCTCCCTCCTTTTCCTCTATTTAATGAATTTATGTGTCTATTCACATTAAAATCTTAAATTTCACTGATTTAAGTTGATCCCTCTTTGAACCAGAACCAGTGAGAATAGTGTTTAAATGATATTCCTCTCCCTCTTTCTTTCCCCTCTTCTATAGTGTGTTTTAATGTCCCTTCAGATGGCATATTTTACCTTTTCCTAGCTCATCCTTTCCTTTTTCCCATTACAGTACCTTTGATCCCCTTAATAGTTTTGGGTTTTTTTAGACATCAGGTTAGTGCATTCATAACCATACCCTCTATCTAAGTATAAGCCTTTTGAAGGTCATGATAATCATAAAGATTTTGAATATTGACAGTTATCAGCTCCACATATAGGGATGTGAACATTTTGCTCTTGTTGCATCCCAAGTAATGAGCATGTGTTTGTGGGTGTGGGTGTGTGTGTTTATGCATGTGTGAGTCTGTTTTTCTCTTGTTTACCTTTCTATGTCTTTCTTGAGCCTTGTAATTGGAGATCAAATTTTTCCATTGAGCTCCGGCTTTTTCATCAGGAACTTCTGGAAGTCCCTTATTTCATTAAACAACCATCTCCTTGCCTGGATGATTATGCTCAGTTTTGCCGGGTAGTTAATCCTTGGTTGTAGTCCTAGCTCTCTTGCCCTACGAAATATCAAATTCCAGTCCCTCTGCTCTTTTAATGTAGAAGCTGCTAGGTCCTGTGTGATCCTAACTGTAGTTCCTCGATATTTGAATTGTTTCTTTTTGGTTGCTTGTAGAATTTTTTCTTTAATCTTGTAATTCTGGAATTTGGCTACTGTATTTCTTGGAGTTTTCAGTTTGGGATCTCTCTCAGGAGGAGTCCGGTGAATTCTGTCGATAGTTGTTTTATCTTCTGATTCCAGGACCTCAGGACAGTTTTCTTTGACAATCTCTTGGAGGATGTTGTCTAGGCTGCTTTTTTCATCATGGCTTTCTGGTAGACCAATAATTCTTAGGTTGTCTCTCCTGGATCTGTTCTCTAGGTCAGTTATTTTTCCAGTGAGATATTTTACATTTTCTTGCAATTTTCGATCATCTTGTTTTGTTTGATTGACTCTTGCTGCATCATAGAGTTCTGAGCTTCAATTTGATTGTTTCTAATTTTTATCGAATTATGGTCTTCTGTTATTTTTTGAAGTTCCTTTTTTAGGGAGGTATTTTCTCCAATTACTTCACTGAGACGTTTTTCCAAGTTGGTCACTGCCTCCCTGATTTGGTCTTTAAAATTTTTCTTAAGCTCCTCCAGGAATGTTATTTGGGCTCGAGACCAGATCATGTTTCCTTCTGTGGTCTCAGGTGTGGGTAGAGAGTCTATATTGTCCTGTGTGTTTTGTTGTTCTTGCCCTGCATAGTATGCTTGAATAGACTTTTTTGCCTTCCCCTTCTCAGCTTCTTTTTTTCCCATTGTGACTTCCTGTTTCTTAGTTTCTCAGGCTATGAGTTTAGGGCCTGATCCTTGACTTTGAATACCTCTGGGTGGCTAGTTTATGGCTAAGTCATGGAAGTCAATGAGGGATGTAGATGAGTAGGTATGGGTGCCTCTGATCACTTCAGATTTCTGCCTCTATACCCCTGGGCTATGAGTAGGCTTTTGTTGGTAAGGAGAGGTGGGGCTTGTTGGGACCCCACCCTCTCTTCTCTTCAGACTCCTGGCTATCTCAGTTACACCCCTTCTTGGAGACTCTCAAGCCTGGGGCTATTTCCATTAGCTTGGGATTTCAATCTGGGTGGGAGACTTATCTTTGGGTTTTCTGCTTCATGAAGGAGGGATGGGAGGATCTGAGCAGCTATAATTTACTTTGCCATTCCAGCCCCTGTATTATACAGGCAGGCAGGCAGGCAGTTTCTAAACTTCCAGGCTGGGGGCTGAATGCAGCCAGAGAAGCCACTCTCTCCACTGGGGGCCCAACTCTCCTACCTGGTTCCACTGATCCTACAGGTCTGATAGATGACTGTGATTCGTCCTCGGTAAGTCTGCAGGCTGGGGCTTTTGCTCTCTCTGGTGTAGTCTGCTTGTCTGCTCTTAGGTCTGGACTGTGCAGACACCAGGTGCTCTGCGCTCGACCAGTCCGGACACACTGGGCAACCTCCTGGGCTGGACTCTACCACACTTCGTCTTCCAGTGGGCTCCTTCACTCCGGATTCCACTCAGATTAACCCTTTGAGCCTTAGTGACCGAGGAGCTCAGCGAGGTTACTGCTTCCTTTCCACCATCTTGGCTCTTCCACGTAAACCTTTTTTCTTTTTTTTAAACAAACACTAACCTCCCCTCACTCCTTAAACTGCCTTCCCAAAATAAAAAAAAAGAAGCCCTTTTTTTTAAACAACTTTTCCTAATCTAACAAAATTAATGGTCAATACCTGAAAATGTACATTTCATTCTACATCTTGAATGTAACCTCTCCATAAGGCGATCTGTAGCATACTTCATAAGTCTTCTGGAATCATGGATGGTCATTGCATAAATGAGAGTTCTTAAGCCTTTAAAAGTTGTTTGTCTTTATAATATTGTTATTGTATAGATTATTCCTCAGGTTCTACTTCATCATTCTTCCCAGGTATCTCTGAAATAGTCCCTTCCTGTTCATGTATAATCTGTTCAGCTCTTCTTCAACTAATGGGCATCCCCTTATTCTCTAATCCATTTCTGAGATATCCTATAAATATATTTGTATGTATTAGTGCTTTCCCTCCTGCAATGATCTCTTTGAGGTAGAAGTCTGGTTGTTACATCATTAGTCTGAAGTGTATAGAGTTTAGTGACTTTGGGAGTATACTTCCAAATTACAGAATGGCTGGAATAATTCAAAACTATACCAACAGTGTATTAATATGTGGCTGTTTTCCCAAAGTCAATCCAATCATTGTTATTTTCTTTTTCTGCCATCTTCAAAAATCTGATTAGGTATTAACTACAATCCTAGAGTTGTTTAATTTGCATTTTCTCTTATTATTAGTGATTTAGAGCATTTTGCAAATGATTATTCATATCTTGGATTTCTTCCTTTGAAAACTATCTGTTCATATCCTTTGATATGCTCCTGTTGGGGAATGGCTGCCATGCTTCTATATTTTAATTGATTCCTTATATAACTTGCATATAAGAATTTTTCTTTAAAAATTGCTGCAAAGTTGTTGGGGATTTTGTTTTGTTTTGGTTTTTTGTCCAGTTAACTGTTTTCCTTTTCATTTTAACAATACTGATTTTGTTTATGCAAAATCTCTTCAATTTTATGTAATCAAAATTGTCCTTTTAACTTCTGCAACCCTATCATTTGTTTAGTCAGTGATAGTAATTTACATATATGTTTTGAAATTATATTTCCCTTGGGGTGGCTAGGTGGCACAGTGAATAGAGCACTGGAGGAGGTCAGGACCTAGAGTCAGGAGGACCTGAGTTCAAATCCTACCTCAAACACCTAACACTTACTAGCCATGTGACCTTGGGCAAGTCACTTAACCCCAATTGCTCTGCCCTCCCAAAAAAAAAAAAAGAAAAAGTAATTATGTTTCCCATCTCCACCACAATCAGCACCACTTGAATCTTCCATTCTGCACAGTGAATATACATCATAAGAAAGGCTTAAGCTGAAGGGGAAATAAACATTCAAGTGATTCACGCAAAATGAGCTGACCAGTTTCCCTAATGCTTCAGTCCTAACAACCCCAATAATTCCTTTACCCACCCACTTTTGTCTTTAGGAAATGTGGAAAAAATGAAGAAGGGGGAGATTACAACATAATAGGTATGTAATAGATTAACTCTATTCAGAAGGGAGGAAACATAATTAAATCTAATGAAAATCCATAGTAAAATAACTCTTTACCTAAAGCACTACTTATAAGAAAGACAACAATGTAGCAAAATAAATAGGTTTGAATTTTGCCCAGGTCGAACAATACCAAAGATTGTTGGAGATCAGTTCAATTATATCTTTATAAGACAGGTCCATGTGTCTAGGGTTGCTCAGGAGATAAACTAGCCCCTTTGATGGTGAATAATGCAAGTAATTGCTTTTCTTAATATGTTGTGTTTAATGAAACCACCCCCAAATCCATCAGGTATTATTTATGTTCAATGGTTGTTGTTCTTCATTCTCTAAGAGGACCAAAATGGCATCACTATGGTGGAATCAGGTATATAGTGTGTTGACAGTAATTGATCAGACCAGTAGGAGCACAGGAGACTCTACCACAGGTGGGACACAAATAATACACATGAACATTTGGAGGAGAGAGAGCTAAATTTATGCATCCCAGTTTCTTTTGAGCTAATGCAATTCTGCTTGACTCATAGAGCACAGTGCCTTCTTTGATATGGACACATTATGACGCACAGTTCTTTGCCAGTGTCTCCCATGTCAAACAATCAATTCCAAAGTTCTTCAGAGAGAACTTTAGTGTCCTTGTATCACTTCTAACTTCCATGTGAGCATTTGTTTTGTGTGAGTTCTCTGCAAAAGAGTATTTTAGGCAAACATATTGTGGCATTTGAAAAATGTAACTAGCCTATTGAAGTTGTGCTCTGTGCAATAGAATTTGAATGCTTGACAGCTCAAGAAAGGACCTCAGTGTCTAGTACCTTATCCTGCCAGGTAATCTTTAGAATATTCCTAAGACAATTCATATGGAAGCAATATAGTTTCCTAGCATGGCTCTGATAGATTGTTCAGGTTTCACAGGCTCACCTGTCTAGAACTTGTGCTTGGTAGGCTAATACCTCTATTTTTCCCATACTTTCCTTCAAAGCCCCCCAAAGACTGAGCTAACTCTGGCAATGCTTGAGTCAACCCCATCACCTATGCAAACATCTCTGGAAAGCATACTGTGAAAGCAAGTGAACTTATCCACAGCATTCAATATTTTTCCATTTGGTATAACCTGTGGTTCCACATATGGATGGTATGGTGCTAGCTGATGGAGAAACTTTGTTTTCTCATCGTTGACTGTTAGGCCAATATTAACACAAGCAGTAGAGAATCGGTCCATATTGTGCTGCATCTCAACCTCAATGGCTGCATTCAGTGCACAATGAACTATGCATAAAAAGTTATGCACCAACTCCCCTTCCACTTGAGTCTTGACTTGTAGCATCTTCAAGTTAAATAATGTTAACTATAGATACAATATTATATATTATACTGTTTTTCAATTCAGCCTCAAATTTGTCTCAGCATACTTTGCAGAGTATAAAAAATACAACTTTAGACAAAACCAATTTTTGTACTTATTAAGTATACTTGTGCAGTCTGTATTTTCATGTCCCAAATTTAAAAATGTAACTTTAAAAAATATTACCTTATATTTACATAAAATATCAGTTTTCAATAATTTCATTCAATATTCATAAACACCCAATAAGACAGTCTAGACAACTGTCATGATCTCCATTTAATAGATGAGAAAACTGAAGAAGAGAGAATGGCTTGTAAAAATCACATGGCTACATTCTTAAAGATCCACAACTAAAATTGAGGTCATCTAGCTCCCAGAACAGAGATGATTAGAGCTGGAAGTCTTCTTAGTTCCCATTCAGTTGATTTTCTCTGACACATCTCATAAGTAATTGACGAAATAAGTATATGTGTATTATGGGATACAATGACAAGCCAGTATTTGAAGAGAAGCTAGATAATCATCATGTTTAGCAAACAAGAAATGTTGGCATGGTTAAATGCATATATGTGTATACACACATATACATGTTTACGTATGTTTATGTATATGACTGTGTACTTATTTTTGGATATGTGTATTTATGTAATAAGCTCACCTTTATCACAGTTTTTCCATATCTTGCATCTGGTATTCTCATAATTTGTGTTCATCCAACTAAGCAGGGTCCTTTCAGGTTTAGAATACACATTACTAGACAAAAAGTGTGGGTTGATCCTTGGAGTATTCTCAATGTTTATGGGAGGCATGTTACTACTACTCAATGGTCCTACTCGAGAAAGAACAAGCACCTGAAATGATGAGAGAGAAAAAAAATCATTTTCACAAATCCTGGGCATGGTTACAAGATGGCCAAAAATATCTGAAAAGAAGCTGAGGGACTATGGTATTTATTAATTTGTAAGGAAGAAAGACAATCTTTGTGGCATGGATAAATGTGTCTTTTTTAAGACAAGTGGAGGGGCTTGATGGACTCCCAGTCATAGGGTCTAAAAGTTGGAAGTGATCTTAGAGCCATCTCCTGTCTAAAGCATGATACAATCTGTACAATATTACCAGCAAGTGACTGTGCTGTATGTAGACCTCCAGTGAAGAACTTGCTATCAATTTTTTTTGATAAGAGCATCAGAAATTCTAAGATAACTTTAGTCCACAGGGAAATTGCATTTTACATCAAAGGAAATTGTATAACATTAATTTCTACTCAGGTCAACACTTTCTGACTTCATAAATAAGAGTAATATGTCAGTTTCTTATATCAAAAGAAAGACATTAGTTGATTATAAAGATAAACCCAAAGGTAAGGACTTACTTTTTTTCTGAAAGGAATCTCTAAACAAAAGTAGTAAAAATTAGAAGAGATTGAGTAAGGAATACACATTTTAACTAAACTTTATAATCTTTGACTTTCAGGTGAGCAGTTAGAAGAGATTTTTATGGATATCTAGTTCAACACATATTTAAGAAAAAATAAATATACTCTGTATAATATGCCTCAAAAAATGATCACTCAGCCTTTGTTCAAAGACCCTTAATGAGAAGAAACCCATTACCTCCTGAGACATATCACACTTCTGGACAGCTCAAATCATTAATCCTAATTAAAAAAAAAACAACAGTTTTTCTGTCAGCTCTTAATGGTAGGTTGTCTTTCCCCACTATTGCTTTCTGTCCCTTCTAGACTGATGCCTCAAATCTGCTGTGGCTGTTGTGATCTCAAAGAAGACCAATGTTATCCCAAGGGGGATGTCTTGACTTTCATATGAATTAGATTAAAGCAAGGCAGAGCTGCACAAAGTCACCAGCTTTACTCTCTCTTCCAGAGTCATTGAATTCCAGTGGGCAAGACATAAATCAAGACAACTGGTGATGACCTAGGATGAAGTAGATGATGTTGATGGTTCAAAATTAAGATCTTTCTCAGACCTCAGTTTGTCTGTTGCAATGTCCTTTCAATAACTAAGGTCTAGGTAAGAATCAAGATGGAAGATAGCCTAAATTGATGGCTCAGAATTTAGAAATAGTAAGTAACTCAGTGCCTGGGATTAGACCAAAAAATCTTCTGTGGAAAAAAAAATAGGTTCTGTGAGAAAGCCTCTCCTTAAAAATAAAATGCATGCATTTTAAGATGTTTTTGCTGCACAGAAGCCAATTTTCTCCACTTTTACCCTCCTTATGATCCCTGTAAGTTTCCAGATCTAAGTGCCCCTCCTTTTCCATGACTTTCCCAGGATGTTTTTCCCTATTAGAATTAAAACTATTTGATGACAATGACTGTCTTTGCTTTTATAACTGTATCCCAAATGCTTACACAGTGATAAGATACATAGTAAAGCACTTAATAAAGGTGTTTGCATTCACTCAGTCATTCCTTTATTAATTTCCTTTTTTAAATTAAAGTTCCTATTTTTCAGAGGAGGTTTCCAGATGTCTGTATCTGTGGGGTATCATTATAGACCTATTGATTCTCCATTAGCAATGGAATAAAAAAGCTTGAAATATTATTCATTCCATTTTCCTTATTTATTCTTAAGGATTCAATAGGTGAATATGAAACCAATATTAAACTACTCTTTTTCTTATGAGGAACTTAAGTCAGATATCTACAATCAACAAATGACTGGGTTCTCAGCCAAGAGACAAAGCAGAGAAGAGTTAGAATCCTAGCAAGGATGAAGGCAGGGGAATCCCCCACAACTCAGAGAATAATGGGCAGGTTCCAAAAACCTTGCAGCTAGTAGGATCACACCACCATAGATGTTCAGAATTAGGAGGGGTTTCAGAGGATATCCGGTTCAAATGATATATAAATAAGCTTTCGCTCTACAACATAACCAACAAGTAACCATCTAGTCTTTTTTAGAAGTCCTGTAATGAGGAAGAACCCAACTGTTCCTGAGGTGGTCAATTCTATTCTTGGAAATGTTTAATCTTTAGGAAGATTTCTCTTTGTTCAAGCTGAGATGTTCTTCTTTGCAATTTCCCGTCCATTGGTATTATTTTTTGCCACCTAACGTCAAGTTGAACAACTATAACTACACTTCTATTTGATGGTTATTCAGATATTTAAAGTCAGGTTCATGCCCCACCTTCACAAAGCCTTTTCTTATCCAGGCTAAGTAACTTCAGTTTAAGCAATCTTTGCATGAAGTGATATCAAAGTCCTTTACTATCCTGGCTACCCTTTTCTGGTGGTTCTACAGTTTACCAATTTTAAAGGGTACAAGACCTAAATTTTTATTGATATAGGGAATCTCTAACTACCCCAAATGTTTGGGTCTCCCTGCCTTCCTCATTCCAATCCATTAAATCTCCACAAAGTGACCCAAATTATCCTAACAGTTATTATTACTCCCAAATCCCTCATTAAATGTTATATAAATATATGGTCAGGTGCAAGGATAGATGCTGGGTATAGAAAAATTAAAATGAAACAGATTTTTTTTTTATTTTTGGAGGGCAATTAGGGTTAAGTGACTTGCCCAAGGCCACACAGCTATATTTGTGTGTGTGTGATTAAGTGATAAGAGGCCAGATTTGAACTCAGGTCCTCCTGACTCCAGGGCTGGTGCCTTATTCACTGAGCCACCTAGCCACCCCCAAAAATGAAATAGATCTTACCATCAAGGACCTTATATTTTATAAAGAAGGATAACATAAATATTTATGTATTGTATATATGTATATGTATGTATATATACATATCTCTATAGAAAGATAAATATTTGTGTTCATACATATCTATACAAATACACACAATGACGTAAGTCAGGGACATGATTCTAGAGCCATTTCAATGTTCAAAAATCCCAGTTGTCTATGGACAGATGATGGCAAAGGCATGGAGTGAGAGGGAGAAAAAGACAGAGACAGAGACAGAGAGAGATAAAGAGACAGAAACAGAGACAGAGACAGACAAACAGAGAGGAAAAAGGGGGAGAGAGAGAGGGTGGGGGGAGAGAGAGAGAGAGAGAGAGAGAGAGAGAGAGAGAGAGATCTATCCAGGATTCAGAATGAGCCAAGCACTGTAATAAGATCTGGGGTGCAAATATAAAGTGAGATAGCTCCTACCTTCATGGAGTTCACATTTTAATGGGGGGAGATAACATAAAGGCATCTGGTAGGAGTATAATGTATGGCATGAGCTAGACAAGTAGATAGCATGGAAACATAAGTCCAACCAGATAAGACAAAAGCTTGTCTATCAGAGCTAGGTGATTCAGGAAGAGATTCCAGCTTTCAAAGGATGTAGAGTTTGTGAAGATGAAGATCCAAGTAGGGTAGTAAGGGAAGGTACTTAACAGTACTCAACCAGCTCTTTAAATTTATTTTTCCTTTACCTATTCCTGCAGAGCATCCCCTAATTTATTCAGGGGAAGATTGACTGGAAGTAGCATTCAATCAAATAATCAATTGATCAATAAGTATTCATTAAAACACCTACTACATTCCAGGCACCATGTTAGGCACTGAAGATACAAGCACAAAGAATTCAAACAGAAGCTATTCTCTAACAAGGGTAGAAAACAAGAACATCTATAAATATATACAAGTAAAAAGGAATTTAAGTGTGGGGAGAAGTGCTTGCAGTTGAGGGGATCAGAAAAGGATTATGTGGAAGTTAGTACTTGTTCTGGTTCCTGAGGAAGACAGAGATTGCATGAGGTAGAAATGAGTTTCCGGAATTGGGGACAGCCAGTGCAAAGTCACAGACACAGGAATTAAAATGCCGTGAGTGAGGAAGGTAAGTTGGCTCATATAGGAGGAGAAATAATATACAATAAGACTGGAAAAATGAATTGACACCAGGCTGTTAAGAGATTTAAAAGCTAAACCAGGAGCTTATGTTTTGTTCTACAGGTAATGAGTCACTGGAGTTGATTGAAGAGGAGGGCAGCATGGTTACAGCTATGCTTAGAAGTCACTATGGAGGAATATAACAGAATATAAATACAGAACATGTAGTGATTTCATGGGTGGTACACTAGCAACTCAAAAATCAGAATAAGCTTTTTTTATGAGGTGGCACTTAAGCTAAGCCTAAAAGGAAATTAGGGATTCCAATAGGTGGAGATGAAGAGAAAGAACATTCTGCAAATGGATGGCAACTTTTGCAAAGTTAAGGAACTAAGAGATGAAATGTCTATGCAGGGAATCTTAAGTAGATACCATTGTATTAAGACATGGAAAAATAATTGATGTCCATAGTGATTGATCAAAGACAAGTTCAATTAAATAATAATAATAATAATAGCTAGCTTTTAGATCATGCCTACAATGTGCCTTTACAAATATACTTTATTATTATATACTATATTAATAGTACTTATAAATGTACTTTATAAATATTATCTTATTTGATCCTCACAAGAATGCTGGGAGGTAGGTGTTATGATTTTTCCCATTTTATAGTTGGGGAAACTGAGACAAACAAGTTAAGTGACTTGCCCAGGGTCACACAGCTTGTAAGTGTTTAAGGCAAGATTTGAACTCAGATCTTCCTGACTCCATGACCAGTACTCTATCCACTGCACCAGTTTTATTTTAAAAAGACTTCAGAAAGATATCTATAAAAAATAATACTTTTAAAGTAGTATTTAACATGATAAAAATTCAACTCTCTTGACAACTCAGTGACCCAGAAAAACCATCTCTTAAGTGTTTTCATTAAAGTTTCTCTGTACCTTTAACTCCTTTAACTCTGTACCTTTATGCAGCAAAAATATAATAGACTAATTTTACTTTAATTGATCAGATTAATTACAGAAGTAAAGGGCGCACCTAATAAATAGAACTGAAAACACAGCTGAATAGGCATTGTCACAGCAAAGTATCATTTTAAAGATTTTTAACGTTTTCTCATAATACAGATTTACTTTACTACCAAATAGAACTTGTACTAAGCTATAAATAATACTACAAAGATGAATAGAATTAGCCCCCTCTCCACACACCCTCCCATGTTTCTTACTTTATTACATGTCGATCCAATAAAAAGAGTTGACTAGATAAATGTAGAGATAGATGGCAGTTGTGTTTTGTTTTGTTTCATTTTGGCAGTGGGGATGAAAGGGCTTTCAGCACAAACATTTATAACTTTAATTTCTTTAAGGAAATAATAAAATCTTCACAGAAGTCATATCTAAGGAGTAGGGAATATTATGCCAGAAACTGTTAGAGTCTCACTATTTTGTGATCCTCTGTAGCACCAAACTGTGAATACCACAAATCTAGCTCATCTTGAGCTAAAGATGTTCATTTAGAAAAAAAAATATCGTAAGGCAGGTCTTTCTGACTCGCAGTGCTCCCAGGGATTCCAGATTCCCAATGAAACCCAGTGCTCTATCTCCTGCTCCACCCAGCTGCCCTAGCCTGGGAGGAAGCTAGGGGGGAAAGACATATAGGTTCTAAAATCCCTTCAATTTAGTATCTTATGATTTTTTTTTCCTTCCAGAGTCAGTCTTTTGGATAGAATGGGCAGACTACCATGATTTTTAAAAAGTTTCTCTCTTGCCTAAGAATATCTCTTCTTCTCTGTCTGAAATCTTACCAGAAATTCACTTGTGTTAACAACCGACAACTTGGATAAAAGTCAGTATGGTTTCAGTTTGGATTACATTGATCACATTGCTCACCTCTAAAACCTGGCTGAGATACACTGAGGAGTTCCACTGATATGGGATAGAATGAATGTGATAAAGGGAAAAATAAGAAAAATAAACTTGGATTATAGAATATAGATGAGGCTGGAGTAAACTACTGCAATGAAGTAGAGGAGAGAACTTTGATCAGAGGAGAACTGTCAAAGTGAGAAGTCTAGGGAAACAGACAGGATTAGAAGGGATTGGTGAGGGTATGTAATATCATGTGCATTTATACTTTAGTATTGCTTTAAAAGGCTTTTGGAAGAACTTTTTCATAGCAGGGTTTAACTTATAACATGGTACTATGACATAAATTCCAGGTGGCATTATAGCAAGGTTCCAGAGGTTATACCAATATTAATAATTATAATAATAAAATAATTTTACCTTATATGTCTGAAGTAACACATCCGTCCAGACACGTTTACTCATAGCTTCAAACTCAGCATCCTCTACAATAAAAGTATACCTCTCAGGCATTTGAATATTCTCAAATTCCCCTTGACTGGCAGCCTTTAAAAAATAAAATTTATAAAATAATTCTAAAAATGTTTTCATTACCAAATAGACTGTGCTATCTACCTCTTCCATTTCAAAGCATAATATAGACAAAGATAGGAGGTTATCTATTCTAATACCTCATTTTACATATTGGGAAACTGAGGCCTCTAACTCTCAGGAGATTATGAGACTTGCCTAAGAACATATAGATCTTAAGTGAAATACCTGATAATACCTATCTTAGCAGTATATTGTGAGATCAGGAAGACTGTCATGTAGGAGGTGGTACTTGATCTGAGCTTTGAAAGAGACTAGAGAGTCTAAGAAGCAGAGAGGTAAAAAAAGGAGTGAATTATAAGCGTTGGGGATGGCCTGGGGAGATGTTAATGGAATATCATGCACCAGTGACAGCATGCAGGCTGTTTGACTGAAACAGAGAAGAAGACTGCATGAAGAGGAGCAAAGTGTGATGAGTCTACAAAGGGAGGCCTGAGCTAGAAAGGGAAGGACTTAGAAATACCATTTTGACTTGCATAGCATCACTTTTTTTTCAAGTAGACAAACCAAATCAACATAAAAATAAAGTTACTCCTCTCTGACCTGAAGTGTGTATATGCATGTGTATGTCTGTGTGTGTGTGTATAAAAACATTTAATGGTCCTGACTCATACCACAATTTAATCTCTGCATAGGAACAGTATATAAAACATTTAAGTTTAAAGCAGCAAGAAGAAGGATGGTTGCAAGTCTAAAAAGGTACATAATATAACATTACTTTCAAGGACAACGCCATTGTCAATTACTTTACACAATAAATGGCAAGAGAGCATTCTAATAATTTTTTAAAAGATTAGTAGCAAGTTGATTACAAAATCTTTTTTTATAAATGTTTATAACAACTATAAAGCCACTATGCTGTAAGCTTTTCCAAAGCATCATTTCTTCCCTTACTTTCATTTTAATCCATTTCTTGTAATCTTCTGGTTCAAGTAGAAATTCAGGAAGTATGTAGGGAAGGCATGCTCCCTGAGTTCTTTAAAAAAAATAAACAGTATATTGGTAAGAACATCTAATTTTTAATTAAAAATGAATAACAATATCAGAATATTTAACATTTAAATAGGCTTTATTGGACTACAACTCCAGAAAATATGAATTTTAATGAAATGTAATTCTAAAACAAAAATCCAAGTAAAAACTGTATATAACTTTTTTTAAAAAATTAAATAATTTTCTATCAATCCATAAGTATCTATTAGTATACCATGTAAATGTGGATGACAAAATACCTATAGTACTTACCTCACAGGGTTGTAGTATGAATCAAAAAAAAAAAATTAAGTATCTAAAACAAGGATAGTAAACCTTAAAGTGCTGTTTAAATGTCAACTTTTGTTACTATCATTATTTTTTTATTATTTTTATTTCTTTCAGAAAAAATTATTTCATCAGTTCCCTGTAAGGAAACAACCATTTTACAACCCTTATTCTTAAAGTCTTACCTAAGACACTGAGAGGTTGAGTGAATATTCCCCTGGGTCACATAATTGGTCTGTGGGTGTATGTGTGAGAGAAGTGGGGCTTAAACCCAGATCTTCCTGACTCTGAGACTAGGGTTGTATGTTTTCTTTTCTTAATCAATTATGCCACTGTTATTTATTTCTCTTCTCACCTAATAATAAACTGATAACTATCATTAGTATCTACTAGGAAAATACTATGAAATATTGAATAGTATGAAATCAGTTCAAAGATAAACTGTAGATCCTAATATAAGGAGATGTTTCACTTGCTAGAATGGGATCCTTGACTGCAATATGGCTTTGGAAGATTATATACAGATATAGGGATATGATAGATAGATAGCTAGATAGATAGATAGCTAGATAGATAGATAGATAGATAGATAGATAGATAGATAGATAATAGATAAAAGATAGATAGATTATAGATATTATTCAGCAGCAACAGAATAAAGGTAAAATAGTGTGATATATTAAGTAATTATATTCATGTCTAGAAACTAAGGAACTATATAGAAGTATAGTTGAGATCCTTGGTGTGAAAATCAATAGAGAACAAACAGAAATATTGTTTTATTGGATATACTTCAATGGATTACCTGGACAGAAAGGGGAAATACTTAAGGTACACAGGAAACGGACTCTAAGCCTGTCATAGAAATTTGATAAAGTAATTAAGTGAGATTTCAATTATCCAGAAATATGTAAATAAGCCAGCCAAGCTGAAGCAATGCGGCACTCTGGAGAAGAGACAGGCAGCAACATGCACCAGGTAAGTCAAACCACAACCACCTACTTTGACCACTATCTCCCTTTAGACAGTGATGGAGACACCCAGGACTCCAAACCCAAGAACCTTGGAAATAATGTCATCTCACAGTCCCAAGAGACCTAATTCTCGCTCAGGCCCTGCAGCTATCATTAAGAGGAAAAATCATTGTGAAGAAGAGATTCACCTTCCTCATCACCACCAGCAATAGAAGCTGGTCAACTGCCACCAGTGGGGAATAAGCACAGGAGCCATGGCAGTGGTAGTATCCACCTCCCAGACTGCTTCCAAGTCCAACCTCTCAGTGCTTTGGACAAATCTCTAATGCATAACGTTGCAGAGAAGGTGCCAGTCTGCACTGGGACAGAAGTTTCCTCATACAGGGAATTCATTACACTAATGAAATCACAGATGCAATCCCTATCATTATCCTCCCAAGATAATAATTTCATCATTCAAAAGGTAAAGAAGGTGATATGGAAAACTGTTATTCTGGACCTGATTCTCTTGATTACTGATGTGGACTTGATGGTAAGCTTGGAATGACATGACCAACTGTGACCAAAGGGACAAGGAAATCCAGGAAGAGTCTAGACTGTAACCTCGATTTAGAGAAAGTAGATTTGTAAGGGAGCAGAGAAAGGATAAATAGGATTCCACGGTCTGAAATTCTGCAAAACGAACTAGCCCATGAGTAGGAAAAGAATGAAATTCTGATGACAAAAATAATTTAGGCAAAAAAGGGGGACTGGATAAATAAGGAGGACGAAATTAGAGTAGAAAATGAAAGGAGGGTCAGGTAATGAAAGATGGATACATTTGTATGATGTAGTCCTGTAAAGACTGAAAAAAAACTGAATACCAAAATAAGATTGGGAGGAATGATAAGGAAAATAAGGATGTTTTGGCCTTTTGTTTTAGGTTGGTTAGAGTTTTGTGTGAAGTGTTTTATTTATATGTTTTTGGATGTTAGAAGGGAAAAGAAAATTCAGGGGAAAAATGGAACCACAGTCAAGATGGATGGGATCATAATAACTGTGAAAGAAAAATGATGAGAGAGTTCATTTTTGTATTCTCTACCAAGAAGAATAATCTTTGGGCTGGGAAAGGGAATGAAAATGGGTAAAGGGGAATTGAAACCCATGATAATAGGGAGATCACAACAAAATTCTACCTGTTCCTGGAAGGCTTATGAGGCTGCCAGGTTCAGGCAAGTTTCAACTCACAGTACTGAAAGAATCCCAAATTCTCAAGATTTATAAGGGGGCCTTAGAGATCATTTAGTCCATCCTACACATGGACAGGAATCCACTGTAGAGCATTTTGCCAAAAAGGTCATCCAAGCTTGACTTGACCTCCAGGAAACAGAACTGAATACTTCATTCCACTTTGGGGTATTTAACATTAGAATTTTTATTTCCTCTCATGAAGCATAAACAGGCCTCTTTTTTTTACTAGTTTATTTATTTTTAATTTTCAACATTCACTTCCATAAGTTTTAAATTTTCTTCCCCTTCCTCCCTAAGACAGCTTGCAATCTGAGTGGGCTCTACACATCCATTCCTATTAAACACATTTTCACATTAGTCATGCTGCGTAGAATTATAACAAATGGGAGTAGCCATGAGAAAGAAAAAAAAAAAGAAAATAGTCTGTTTTATTTTGCATTCAGACTCCATAGATCTTTCTCTGGATGTGGATGGGATTTTCCATCATGAATCCTTTGGAATTGTTTTAGGTCCTTGCATTGCTGAGAACAGCTTAGTCTATCAAAGCCAGCCACTGCATACTGTGGCTGGTACTATGCACAGTGTCTTCCTGGTTCTGCTCACTTCACTCAGTAACAGTTCATATAAGTCTTCCCAGGTTTTTCTGAATTGGCCTGCTTGTCATTTCTTATAGCACAATAGTATTCCATTACATTCATATAACACAATTTGTTCAGTCATTTCCTAATGGATAGGCATAATCCCCTCAATTTCCAGTTCTTGGCCACCACAAAAAGAGCTGCTATAAATATTTTTGTACATGTGGGTCCTTTTCCCATTTTTGTGACCTATTTGGAATACAGTCCTAGAAGTATTGCTGAGTCAAAGGGTGTGTACAGTTTATAGGCCTTTGGGCATAGTTCCAAATTGCTCTCCGAAGTGGCTGGATCAGCTTACAGCTCCACCAACAATGAATTAGTGTTCAAACTTCCCCACATCTTCTCCAACATTTATAATTTTCCTATTTTCTCATGTTAGCCAATCTGATAGGTGTGATGTAGTACCTCAGAGTTGTTTTGATTTGCATCTCTCTAATCAATAGTGGTTTAGAGCACTTTTTCATATGACTATAGATAGTTTTAATTTCTTCCTATGAAAACTGCTTATTCATATCCTTTGACCATTTATCAATTGGAGAATGACTTGTATTCTTGTAAATTTAACTCAATTCTCTATATATTTTAGAAATAAGGCCTGTATCAGAGACACTAGTTGTAAAAATTCTTTCCAAATGTTCTGCTTCCCTCCTAATCTCGGTTGCATTGACTTTGATAAACATGCCTTTTTGCAACTTCAACCTCATGCTACTTCTTTGAATATGTCATCATGCAAAAGAAATCTATTCCCTCTTCAATATAATTCCCCCTTTATATGATTGAAAAAGGTGATCAAACAACCCTCTAAATTTTTTCTTCTCCAAGTAAAACATATATAAGTCAAAGGATCACAGATCACAAGTGAAGTCAAGTCAACAAGCATTTCTTAAGTATCTACTAGGTGTGCAGCATTCTGCTTAAGTGTTAGAATAAAAAGAAAAGCTGGGGCAGTCAGGGGAGCCTCTGCCCTCAAAAAGCGTACAGTCTAGTGGGGGAGACAACATTCAAACTACATGAAAAAGCATTATATATATACAAGAAATGTAGGGACAATCAATGGAGAGAATTGCTTAACATTGAGGAAACATGATCAAGGCCTGTTGCAGAAGGTGAGATTTTAACTAAAGACTGGAAGGAAGCCAGAGAAGCTGGGAGGCAGAGTTGGATGAAAAGGGAAAGAGCTCCAGAAATAGGAGGAGGGAAGGCAGCCAGAGAAGACACTTAAGAGTCAAGAGATAAAATATCATGTGTAAAGAACAGCGAGTAAGCCAGTGACCCTGGATCACAGAGCAAATATAGGAGCATAAATGCAAGAAAACAGAAAAGGAAGGAAAATGCTAGGTCATGAAGGACTTCAAAGGCTAAACAGAGAATTTTCTACTTGATCCTAGAGCTAATGGAGCCACTGGAATTTATTGAAAAGAGAGACACATGAGCTTTAGGGATATCAATTTAACAGTGGAGAGGAGGAGGGACTAGGGTAGGGAGATTAAATGTATGGCTTAAATGGACCTGAGGACCCATCTAGTAAAATTTCCTCATTTTACAAATGAGGAAACTAAAGCCCAGAAACATCCAGGGCCTTGTCCAAGGTAATACAAGTGTCAAGAGCCAGATCTTCAGATTCCAAATCCAGGTTCTTTCCACTGAACCTCCATTCTTACAACTTGTCCTTTTTTGGTATGTTTTCATCACCATTCACCATCTTGCCCTCTAACTTAATAATGTCCCGCTTAAAAGGTCTTAAAAATTGGAACTGAACACCGTATCTCAAAGGTGATTTGACCAAATTGAGATCTGAGTCTTTATTCGTGATCTTTGAAAGAATATGGTAAACAGTGGTGGAGTCAAGATGGCAGAGTACAAACAGGACTTCCATGGGGCTCCGGCTCCCATGACAATCCATGTAAAAGGAGACTCTGAACAAACTTTGGAGCTACAGAACCCACAAAATGACACAGAGAAGCTAACCTCCCGCTGAGGACAGCCCAGCAGGCCAGCAGGGAGCAACAAGCAGAGCGCTATGGGAGCCAACCCCAGGAGCCGGAGATTTTAGCCAGGGAGGGCCTGAGATGGAGGGGCTTCAGATCACCAGAAGCTGTGACAGTTTCCTTGATTCAAGGCAAGAATATTATAAAGACAGAGCACAGAGGGGCTGAGTCAAGATGGCAGAGTAGAAATACAAATTTGGTGTGGGCTTTCCTCCAATCACTTCCATATGTGTGTGTATGTATATGTTTATGTATATGTACATATGTATATAAACATATACATATATACATACATACATACATATGTCATACATATAGGAGGGTATATGGGCATATGCATACATATGTGAATGTGTATATATATATATATATATATATATATATATGTATACAGATATACACAGATAGAGGGGACAGGACCAATTGAATAGGAAGGCATGATACTTAAAAGGTGAAATTAAGAGCTGAAAGAGGAATATAACGAGAAGAGATGGGGAGAGACAGAATAGGGTAAATTATCTCATATAGAAGGGGCAAGGGAAAACTGTTACAATGGAGGGAAAGAACAGGAAGGCAAAAAGGAATGAGTCAACCTTATTCTAATTGAATTTGGCTTGGGGAGGGAATGACATACACACTAAATAGAGTATCTCACCCTACAGGAGAGTAGGGGGGAAAGGAATGAGAGGGGGGATGATGGAAGGGAGGGCAGGCTGGGGGGAAGGGAATTGGGAAGCACCCACTTTTGAAAAGGGACAAGATCAAAATAGAGAATAGAACAAGTGGGAGGTGGGATAGAAGGGAGGGAAATATAGTCAGTTTTTTACAATATATCCACTATGGAAATGTTATGCATAGCTACACATGTACAACCTATACTGAATTGCTTATCTTTCCAGTAAGGGTGGGTGACAAGGGAGGAAGGGAAAGAATCTGGAATTCAAAGTTTTAAAATCAAATGTTTAAAGATATATATACATATATGTATATATAATATTATTATAAATATTATATATATATTATAATAAATAATATTAATAATAGTATGTATACTATTAGTAATATTATTTTACATGGAACTGGGGAATAAGGTATACAGGCACTGGGGCATAGAAATCCACTGTGCCCTACTGGAAAGTCAGAGCGGGGATGGGAGAAGATATGGGAGAGAGCATATTAGAGGTGGGGATATCCAGTGGGATCGCTAATTGGGGGTTGTAGGTAGAGAAAAATGGGGAGAAAAATTGTAACTCAAAATCTTGTGAAAATGAATGATATAAACTAGAAGTTAACAAAGCATTTGACAAAAAAAAAAGAATACAGTAAACAAAAGAGGCACCACAAAACTGGAAGAGGAATTTGCCAGATAGAAAAGGAATTAAAAAAACTCACTGAAGATAATAATCCCTTCAACATAAGATTGGAGCAATCAGAAGATAATGACTTTATGAGAAATCAAAATACTATGAAACAGATACAAACAAATGAAAAAAAATAGAAGGCAATGTGAAATATCTCATTGGAAAAAACACTGACCTGGAAAATAGATCCAGGAGAGATCATTTAAAAATTATTGGACTACCTGAAAGCCATGATAAAAAAGAGCCTAGACACCATCTTGCAAGAAATTATCAAGAAAATTGCCCTGATATTTTAGAACCAGAGGGCAAAACAGAAATTGAAAGAATTCACCCATTGTCTCTTGAAAAAGATACCAAAAAGAAAACTCCTAGGAATATTATAGCCAAATTCCAGCATTCCCAGGTCAAGGAGAAAATACTGCAGGCAGTCAAGAAGAAACAATTTGAGTATTGTGGAAACACAATTAGGATAACACAAGACCTAGCAGCTTCTACACTAAGGGATTGAAGGTTTGGAATATGATATTCTGGAGGTCAAAGTAGCTAGGACTAAAACCAAGAATCACCTACCCAGCAAAACTGAGTACAATGCTACAGGGGAAAATATGGTCATTCAATGAAATAGAGGATTTTCAACCATTCTTGATGAAAAACCAGAGCTGAAGAGAAAATTTGATTTTCAAATATAAGAAGCAAGAGAAGCATGAGAAGGTAAACAGGAAAAAGAATACAACAAGGCTTCTAATATTATTTTTGTAGAAAGGATGGAGAGATGTGGGCTACATAAGATGGATTCATAAATTCATAGAATGACCAGTCTCAAGTACCCTGATGTCAACTTGAAAGAAGATCTCTAGTGGAATTCCCCAGTGATCCATGGTTGGTCCTATGGTTGTTTTGTTTTGTTTTGTTTTTACTTTTCATCTGTTATTTGGATAAAGAAACTTTCTGGTAATACAAAAACTTGAATATAACACATGGATTTAGTTCTTCTAATTTAAGGTTTTCTATAATCAATAAATCATTTGTTAAGTGCCTACTATGTTCCAGGCTTTAGGTAATGGGAATACAAATATAAGAAATGAAACACTACAGTCAAGAAGTTGACATTTCAGTGGAAGCGACAAAGTACATATGTGTGTACATATGTGTATACATGCATATATGTGTAGTAAAGTGTGTGTATATGTTATGTATGTGTATATGTATGTGTGTGTCTGTATATATATATATATATGCATACATATGTGTGTACATGTATATAGAATTAATTGCCTTGCCCAGGATCACACAGTTAATAATCATATGAAATTGGATTTGAACTCAAGTTTCCTCACTCCAGAACCGATGCTCTATTTCACTGAGTCACCTAGCTATGTCTACATATGTATATATGCTCAGAATAAATATTAAAACAATTTTAAATGCAAAGTAATTTTGGAAGGGGTATACTAGTAGTTGGTAGAGGTGGGGGAGTGTTGTGGAAAATTTCATGTAGAACATGGTGCTTGAACAAAATATAGAAGATAGGAATTCTCTGAGACAGAAGGGAGGAGTGAGTGCATGCTCATCATGAAGAATGGCCAGTGAGTGCTAAAGCCCAGACACAGGAAATGGATTGATGAGCAACAGCAAGAAGGCCAGTTGGACTGAATCAGAGTGACAGCATTCTATCTTTGTACATACTGGACCTTTGGACCTATTCAATGTTAATCAATGCCCTGAAGTAATATATAGATGGATTACTAAATTACATATAGATCATAATTTGAAAATCAGGGTTTCAAAAGACTACAACAGGTTGAAAAAATAATCCCCATCTAATAATATAAAATTTAAAAGTCATAAAGGTGAATTCAAGAACTTGCATTTTTAAAAATCAAATATCTAAGTATTCCTACACTTGTTTTCATGTAAGGGGATGATTTGATAGGAAACACTGTTACTTTTGCTTTTCTATATCATGAAGAATAATCTTTAAATTGGAAAAGACAAGGAAAAAATCACTAATTGGAGGTCCAAATGTGGGCCTATTTCCCCAAATAAATAAGAAGATAGTAAATGAGTACTTGTGGGACAGTGTGGTATAGTGGATAAAGAAAGCTGGCCTTGGAGTTAGAAAGACCTTTTATTCAAGCCCTACCTGTGACATGTCCTGGCAATGCAATATTGAGCATATTGTTGGATTCCAAAATTGTCCAGTTTGCACTGAGGCAGAGTTCTAGGTCAACAGTACTTTATTAGGATCCATGGCCCCATCTAATGAAGTGGACCTCAGAACTTTCTCACTATCTGAGATACCCCCTTCCTCCAGGATTTTAGTTGTAGAGTGCTTGAAATCCAGAAAAATACAGGTGGAGCATATAAAAAATACAGGGTCTTATTGGTGGATAGACCTTAACCTTGATCCTCCAGGAGAGTCTACACAAAATACAGAATCACATTGGTTGACAAATAGGCTAAGGAGTAGACCTTGCCAAACTTACTTGATCTTTCAGGAGGTCCTACCAAATCAATGAGCACACCCATGGGTTGAGCTGATAAACAAATGTCAGAACATCTACATAGGCTCCTGGGCTGCTAGAAAAGCAGGCCACAGGTTGGCAACCAGGGTCACCCATTAACCAAGTGTTCATGGTCACCTCCCCATGAGTAATGACAGGGGATAGAAGGGCAACAAAATTAGCTGGGGGTCTTTCCATATAATCAAGTCACCTCCACCACACTGGGCTTAATCACCATAAGAAAGAAAATCCAGGATTGGAGGTCTTCTAGTTAACTTCCTATGATTAAACAAGTAAACTTACAACCTGCAATTCACAACTCTGAGGTCTACAATCACCACCCATATAGAATCATATCAAAGTGAGTAATACCAATTGGAATAAAATAGGGATCCAATAAAATAGGGTTCCAAATATTGACCGATCACAATATCACATTGCATCTCCATACCACCCAGCAACTCATATGTCGCATAGATTGTGTTCATATGCATGGTAGAGAAAGTTCCTGACAAAAAGCTCCCTTTACTAATGAAATCATAGATGGGATATTTTTTAAGGCAAAGGAGAGAGAGAGAGAGACAGAGATAGAGACAGAGAGAGACAGAGACAGAGACAGAGAGACAGACAGAGAGAGAGAGAACCTACATGTTCTCAATAAGTTCAATCCATACTCTGACAATCTATATTCCAGAAAAATGAAAAAACCCATAAATGTGACTGATAAGCCATTGTCAGACACCTCTGGAAGACTGTGAATGATATGAGAAATGTTATCAAGGTAGAAAAGAGATGGAGGATAAAATGAAATTAAAAAATTTGTAAAGCACTTTACCAACCTTAAAGCTCTATATAAATACCAGCCTGACCTTGACTAACTTGCTCTGTTTCCTTAGCTATAAAATAAGGAAATGAGACTAGATTTTTGCCACATTCCCTTTCAGTTCTAAATACATCATCTCTATGCAATATTGCTGGAATGGGGAATTTCTGGTATATAAAAAATACTGCATTCCAGGGGCAGAGCCAAGATGGTGGAGTAAAAACAGCACTTCCAAGATACTCTGTCCCACACAACTTCCAAACTATGTAAAAGGGGAATCTGAACAACTTCTGGAGCCCCAGCACCCACAGAATGATACAGAGAAGCTAACCTCCCGCTGAGGATAGCCCAGCAGCCCTGCAGGGAGCAGCGAGTGCAGCGATCTGAGAGCAGGCAGCACAGCTCGCTGGGAACAGACAGCTCAGTGCTCTGGGATCTGAGCCCAGGCCCACTTGAGCCGCGGTTTTAGCCCCAGGGTGGATGGGCCAGCAGCCGGCTGGAGGGACCCCAGAACACCAGCAGCTGTGGTGATTCCAGAACTATCAACACAGATATGCCTAGGACAAAGTGAGAGATTAATGCCCTATGGACTTTGGGACCAGTAATTGGGGAACGTGTCGGTGACCTCCCCTGGGGGCAAAAAGCTGCTGAAGAAAAGCTGTACAGAAGTCATTTTGAAGCATCAGTGGTGACTCTAGCTCCTGGTCTGCAAATTGTAGGGAGATCCAGCAATCAGACTGGGGGTTAATGGCTCTTGCTTTAAACTGCCTGGATCTGGATTATGGTCTGGGGGGGAAGTGTGGGGTGGGTATCCAGCTTCCCAGAGCGTGTGGAGGCTTTACAGAGGCCACCCAACCTCCAGAAGTTGTGAAGACCCCATGTTTGGGACAGAAGCTCTCCTGTCTGGTGGCAGAGTCCTACTGTGACAATACACCCAAAAATCAAGTAATTAAGTGGCAACATGCCTAGGCAAAAGAAACAAAATAAACAGAAAAATTCAACATTGGACTCCTATTTTAGGGGCAAAGATGATCAAAGAATGGAGGAGAACTGTGAGGTCAGAACTCCTGCACCAAAAGCCCCAAATGAAAATACAAGCTGGCTACAGGCCATAGAGGACCTTAAGAAGCAGATAAAAGAAGTGGGGGGGAAATTGGGAAGAGAAATGATAAAGATGCAAGAAAAGTATGAAATGACAGTCAACAGCCTGACTGAGGAAAATAACACCTTTAAAAATAGACTAACTCAAATGGCAAAAGAGGCTCAGAAAGGCAATGAGGAGAAGAATGACTTAAAAAGCCGAATTTGCCAGATGGAAAAAGAATCTCAAAAGCTCACTGAGGAGATTCATTCCTTCAGAGTTAGACTGGAGCAAATGGAAGCTAGTGACTTGATGAGAAATCAAGATGCTGTTAAACAGATCCAGACAAATGAAAGAATAGAAGGTAATGTGAAATATCTCATGGGAAAAACCACTGACCTGGAAAATAGATCCAGGAGAGATAATTTAAAAATTATTGGACTACCTGAAAGCCATGATCAAAGAAACAACCTAGAAACCATCCTTAAAGAAATTCTCAAGGAAAATTGCCCTGATGTTTTAGACCCAGTGGGGGAAATAGAGGTTGAAAGAATCCACCAATCACCTCCTGAAAATGATCCCAAAACGAAAACTCCTAGGAATATTATAGCCAGGTTCCAGAACTCCCAGATCAAGGAGAAAATACTGCAAGCAGCCAGGAAGAAACAATCTCAATATTGTGGAACCACAATCAGAATAGCACAGGACCTGGCAGCTTCTACACTGAAGGATCGAAGGGCATGGAATATGATATTCCAGAGGGCAAAAGAGCTGGGACTGAAGCCAAGGGTCACCTACCCAGCAAAACTGAGTATCTTGTTTCAGGGGAAAATATGGTCATTCAGTAGAAGAGAGGATTTTCAAGCACTCTTGAGGAAAAAAACAGAGTTGAATAGAAAATTTGACATCCAGACACAAGAAGCAAGAGATGCTTGTGAAGGTAATCAAGGAAAAGTAATCAAAAGGAACTTATCAGAATTGAACTATTTACATTCCTACATGGAAAAACAACAACTGGGTCTGATGAAACCTTTCTCATTATGAAAATAATTGAAGAAGGGTATATGGGCATATGTTTACAGGTATACATGGATAGAGGGCACAGGTTGAATTTGAGGGGAAGGGATGATTCTTAAGGGGTGAAGTCAAGAGGTGAGAGAGGAAAGTGGCAAGAGGAGATGGGGAGAGACAGGGTATAAGAGATGATTCTTAAGGGGTGAAGTTAAGAGGTGAGAGTGGAAAGTGGTAAGAGGAGATGGAGAGAGAGAGGGTAGGGTAAACTATCTCATATAGAAGAGGCAAGGGGAAGTAGTTGTAGGGGAGGGGAAGAACAGGAAGGCAAAGAGGTAAAACCATATTCTCATTGAAGTTGGCTCAAGGAGAGAATCACATACATAGTAAATGGGATATCTCACCCTGCAGGATAGTAGGAGAAAGGGGGATGAGAGGGGGGATGATGGAGGGGAGGGCATTCTGGGGGGAGGGGAAGTTGGAAGTACCCACTATCAAAGAGGGACAGGATCAAAGTAGGGAATGGATCAGGTGGGAGGTGAGATGGGTGGGAGGGAAATATAAGCAGTC
This sequence comes from Gymnobelideus leadbeateri, assembly GCA_011680675.1. NCBI lineage: Eukaryota > Metazoa > Chordata > Mammalia > Diprotodontia > Petauridae > Gymnobelideus > Gymnobelideus leadbeateri. Next base: position 162,148 of record WOXC01010329.1, on the reverse strand, counting down.
TTTTACAATATATCTACTATGGTAATGTTATGCAAAGCTATACATGTACAACACATACTGAATTGCTTATCTTCTCAGAAGGAGTGGGTGACAAAGGAGGAAGGGAATGGATCTGAAAATTGAAGTTTTAAAATTAAATGTTTCATAAGATGTCCAGGCATTGGGGCTCAGAGATTCACCTTGCCCTAATGGCAAATTCGAAGGGGGTATGGGAGAAGATATGAGAGAGAGCAGATTGGATGAGGGGATATCTAGTGGGACTGCTATTCTGGGGTGGTGGGTAGGGAAAAATTGGGGGGAAAATTGTAACTCAAAATCTGGTGGAAATGAATGATGTAAACCAGAATTTAATAAAGCATTTGTTTAATTAAAAAAAAAGAAAAGGAAGGACAAACAACTACAACAATAAAAAAAGAAAAAAAATATTGTATTCCCCAGTACAAATCTTTATCACCTGGAGCCTTAGAAATGATCATATAACTAGTATGTGTCAATGACAAGATTTGAATTCAGCTTATTCTAATTCTAAAGCTAGTTCGAGAACCACTACTCCCCACTATCTCTCAGTGATATTTTAGGATATGCTGACTATAATGATGAAACTAACTACATTTCTTTTTTTCCCCAACTCTCATTTTATCAGAATAGGGAATTCTCAATGAAGAAATTATCTTGACTAATTCAAACTAGCAGTTACGTTGTAATCCATATACTTAGGAGAATTCCTTATGGTACTGAAAGGTTAAATAATTTGCTTGGGGCTTGCACAGCCAGTAAGTGTCAGAGTTGAAACTTTAACCCAGAGCTTGATTCCAAAGCCATCCTTTGGAGGGACCTGCCCTCTATTCATTATCTGAAGTTGCCTCATATAGCCGGACATATAGTCTCCCAAAGTCTTAGACTTCAAAAAATTCCATGTGGATTTAGAAATTTGCCTTTTCCCTGCATGTGAATATATGCGTATATGTAGTAAATAAGTATTATCAGAAAATGATACATGTTACTTATTTAACATGTAAAATATAAATAAAATATTGTCTTAAATGCACACATATGTGATGTTACATAGAAAATCCAATGTATTACAGCAATCATATATATAATTTTGTACTACATATGTGCATATATCACATGTAGGCATAGATGTGTGTATATATGTATATACATATACATATATATACACATCACATATAGATATGGACTATAGATATAGATATGGCACTCATAGATATAGATATAGTCTATAATCACATACATATATGTGTGCATACAGATACCCATATATGTTCATATATACTTATATACAAAACTATATGTTAAATTCAATTATATTACATTGGATTGTATGTGTTCATCATATATATACATTTAAAACATACGTAGTTTTTTCAAGATACAGCAACCATTCATATTAAAAACACTATAGAGCATAAGAAAAAGGGGGAATTCCTTAAAATGATAAGTAGTATCTATCTAAAACCATCAGCAAGTGTTATATGTAATGAAGATAAGCTAGAAGCCTTCCCAGTAAAATCAGGGGTGAAGCAAAGATGTCCATTATCACAACTGTTACTCAGTATGATACTAGAAATATTATAGAAATTGCTATAGCACTGAGAAGAAAAAGAAATTGAAGGAATTAGAATATGCAGTGAGGAAAGAAAACTACCACTCTTTGCAAATGATATGATAGTATAATTAGAGAACTCTAGAGCATCAACTAAAAAATTACCTGAAATAATTAACAACATTAGCAAAGTTGAAGGATATAAAATAAACCCACATAAATCATCATCATTTCTTTACATGACCAGTAAAGTCCAGCAGCAAGAGATAGAGAAACTCCATTTTAATAATTGTAAAAAATATATAAAATACTTAGGAGTCTATCTGCCAAGACAAACCGAGAAACTGTATGAACACAATATCAAAACACTTTTCACAAAAATAAAGTCAGATTTTAAGAATTGAAAAATATAAATTGCTCATGTTAGGCCAAGGCAATATAATAAAAATGACAATTCTGCCTAAAATTATTTTCCTATTCAGGGCCATACCAATCAAATTACAATATATATGTGTGTGTGTGTGTGTATATAGATAGATAGATAGATAGATAGATAGATAGATAGATAGATAGATGATAGATAGATAGATAGATAGATAGATAGATAGATAGATGTATATATCTACATATATATTTTATAGAGTTAGAAAAAATAACGACAAAATTCACCTGGAAGAAAACAAGGTCAAGAATAACAAGGGAATTAGTGAAAACAAAAAATACAATGGAAGGTAGCCTAACAATACCATATCTCAAACTATATATTATAAAGTCATATTATATTATACATCATACTATATTATATTATAAAGTCATTATATTATATATTATATTATAAGGCCATAATCATCAAAACTATCTGGTACTGCTCAAGAAACAGAGTGGTAGATCAATGGAATAGATTAGGTACACAAGACAGAGTAGTCAATAAACACAGTAACCTAGTGTTTGATAAACCCAAAGACCACATGGAATAAGAACTCACTATTTGACAAAAACTGCTGGGACACAAACAATAGGACAATAGGACAATAGGACACAAACTAGTTATAGACCAATATCTCACACTATATACTAAGATAAAGTCAAAATATGTGCATGATTTAGACATAAAGGGTGATACCATAAGCAAATTAGAAGCGCAAGGAATAGTCTACTTGTCATATCTATGGGGAGGGGAAGAATTCATGACCAAATAAGAGATAGAGAGCATTTCAAAATGTAAAATAGATAATTTTGATTATATTAATTTTTTTAGCTTTTGTACAAACAAAACCAAAACAACTAAGATTAGAAGAAAAGCAGAAAGCTGGGAAGCAATCTTCAAAGCAAGTGTCTCTGATAAAGGCCTCATTTCTCAAATACATAGAAAACTAACTCAAATTTATAAGAATACAAGTCATTTACCAATTGATAAATGATCAAAGGATACAAACAGGCAGTTTTCAGATGAAGAAATCAAAGTTATCTGTAGGCATATGAAAAAGTGCTCTAAATTACTTTTGATTGTTGGAATTGTGAACTGATCCAATCATTATGGAAAACAACTTGAAATTATGCCCAAAGAGCAACCAAACTGTGCATACCCTTTGATACAGCAATACTACTACTTAGGTCTGTAACCTAGAGAGATCATAAATAAATGGAAAAGGACCTATATTGCTATTTCAGTCCTTTTTGTGGTGGCAAAATATTAGGAACTGAGGGGATGCCTATCAATTGGGGAATGACTAAAGAAACTGTGGTCTATGAATGTAATAAAATACTATTGTGCTATAAGAAACAATGAACAGGCAGATTTCAGAAAATACTGGAAATATTTGTACAAACTGATGCAAAGTGAAATGAGCAGAACCAGGAAAACTCTACATACCATATCAGCAACATTGTGTGATATTAATGATGAATGAGTCAGCTTTTCCTAGCAAGACAATGATCCAAGACAAGCACAAAGGTCTCAGGAAGGAAAATATTATCCATATCCAGATAAAGAACTAATCAACTATGAATTCAGATCAAAGCTTTTTTCACTTAATTTACTCTTTCTTGTGTTTTTTTTTTCTTTTGATTTGTTTCTTCTTTCACAACTGTGACTAATATGGAAATATGTTTTACATGATAGCACAAATATAAACTATATTAAACTGTCAATCATTTTCAAAAAAGGAGAAGGGAAAGAAAAATTTGGAACTCAAAATCTTGTAAAAATGAATGTTAAAAATTGTCTTCACAAGTAACTGGGGAAAAATAAAATACTATTAAAAACATTCATATTTTTATTTTAAAAAGCAGGAAGCATAAGGAGAAAGTTTATTCAATGTCATTTAGCTCTTTTGCACTAATCCTTTCTGTCTCTATTCTATTATACTGTGGGTTAAGATATATTTTCCAGAATTGAATTTACTGAGCAAATAAGGCAAGATTTAGGTTCACAGCTGGTCAGTAGCTGATAAAACTGTCAGCTGGCATTAATAATTGACTTTACTACACTTTTAAAGACTCATTTTTCTATTTGAATTAATTTCTCATAATTTTATACACATTATCAAGAATCAAGGTTGCTCAATCTAGAGAATAAAATTTTAAATGATCTCCAGATACATACACACATTTTAATGGTATCTGATTCCATGCCTGAAAAATCTTTTTCCCCTCAAAATTATCACTTTTACACTTTTTTTTGCTTTAAAAAAAATGATTACATTTTACTCTCTGGTGTGTCAAATTTAATAGTGAGAATAAGTAATCAGGGTGGTCATTTTTATAACCTAATCTTTCCATTTCCAGGATCAAGCATTTGAATACATCCTAGATTAATGAACCAATTTTATTAACCATATTGGCAATTCCAAGATGTTAAGGGCTTTCATCATAGTATTTCCTCAGAGACTTATATTTGCTGCTAAAAGGAACAAATAAATCTGGGCAGCCTGCCTTTTGTGTAGAAACTGCTCTTCCATACCTACATTCTCAGGTCATAAACCATTAAAACAATATTCATCCATACCAATGTCAAAATCACGGGGATCACTGCCAAAAATAATGCTGTAATGGTAACACAACAAAGGGAAGTACCAAGGAAGTAAATGATGAAGTCAGGAAGTTTGCTTTTTTCATTCCCTTTTTGTGTATGAGACATATGTACATATGCACATGCACACATACTACAATACATGTGGACATACTTGTTCGTGTGTGGATGTATGCACACATCATACATGTGTGCACACATGTGATTTTGCTTAAATATGCACATTTATAAAGCTGCCCAGCTAAGGTGCTATTAACTTCAAAAAGCATTTTCTCAAAAGCTAAGAATGGTGCTTGAAGCTCCTACTATTAAGGAATTACCTTCAAGAGTTCACTTGAGCTTAATAAGAAGAGAATGAGGATAGGTTATATAGATTGAGAAGCCAACTTTTCCTTTGGGCACTGGAGCTTCTAAACCTTTTGGGTGAGAAATAAGAATTTTCAGGCTGCTCCCTATTTGAAACTAAGCATGACCAAAATGTTTCTAATAATGCAGGTAACACCAAGGTCAGCATTTCAAATCACTGGTTAACTAACATTATATTACAACAATTTTAGTCAAGAGAGAAATTATAATTTGGTGATAGTTCACAAATCCTAATAGAGCTAGTCACTTATTCAAAATACATTTTAAGTGAAATGCCTAAAAGAGGTATCTTCCGTAAAAAATCACATACTTTTATTAATGCATCCCAATGGGGCATTCTTATCCAGTTATGGCTTCTTGTCAGTATTCTGAGCTTTTTAAGTTCTCATAGTTGTACGCTGCAGTGGTTTCTAGCATAGATTTTTGCCAAAAGTAGTTCTTGCCATAATGAAAGACTATTTTCTGTCTTAACACCTACTTTAACCCTCACCTGTTACTGATTAACAAGCACAAGCCCTTTCTTGCATAGGATGGAATAGTATAGAATAGGATCCTATTAAAATCTGGATGACTTTGGAGAATGAAAACCCAAAACCCATTCTCAAATCTTACAGTAAGCAATGATAAATGACCCTTACCTTAAAAAAAGGAATAGCGCTGTACTTAAAATGAGTACATTGGGGTAAACTGAAGAGCCTTATGTCATTCACTAAATATCATGTGGTTTATCTGAATTACAATTTTATTTCTGCCTTAATGCAAACTATATAGAAGGCACTATAAAAATATGCTCTGAGCTATTTGTGGGGTTCAAATGTGGCATAAAAGAATTCCTTACTGCCCTCTATTTCGTATAATCTGTGAAATAATTCAGAGAAATTTAAAAACACCATTCAGTGCAGAAAGGCAGAAATATCAAATTCATTCTTCTCAGATCATGATGCAATAAAAATTACATGTAATAAAGGACCATGGAAAGATAGACTAAAAACTAATTGGAAACTAAATAATTTAATCCTAAAGAATGAGTGGGTCAAACAAGAAATTATAGAAACCATCAGTAACTTCATTCAAGAGAATGACAATAATGAAACAACATAGCAAAACTTGTGGGATGCAGTAAAAGCAGTTCTTAGGGGAAGTTTTATATCCTCACTGAATGCATGCATGAATAAAATAGAGAAAATGGAGGTCAATGAATTGGGCATGCAACTGAAAAAGCTAGAAAAAGAACAAATTGAAAAATCTCCAGTTAAATACTAAATTAGAAATAATGAAAACCAAAGGAGAGATTAAGAAAACTATTGAATTCATAAATAAAACTAAGACTTTGTTTTATGAAAATAAAACAATAAAATTGTTTATATAAATAAATACAATTTATCAATATGATAAAAATGAGAAAGAAGAAAACCAAATTACAAGTATCAATAATTAAAAGGGTGAATCTACCTCCAATGAAGAGGAAATCAAAACAATAGTTAAGAATTATTTTGCCCAATTGTATGCACATAAATTTGACAATCTTAGTGAAATTGATAAATAACTACAAAAATTTAAGTTGCCCAGATTAACTGAAGAGGAACTAAATTATTTAAATCACCCCATCTCAGAAAAACAATTGAAAAGGCCACCAATGAATTCCCTAGGAAAAATTCTCCAATGCCAGATGGATTTACTAGTGAATTCTATCAAACATTTAAAGAACAATTCCAATATTTTGTAAACTTATATGGGAAAACTGAAGAAGGAGTCCTACTAAATTCTTTTTATGACACAAATATAATACTGATACCTATATCCAGAAGAGACAAAACAGAGAAAGAAAATTATAGACCAATTTCCCTCATGAATGTAGATGTAAAAATTTTAAATAAAATATTACCAAAAAGACTACAGCAACTTATCACAGTTTGATCAGGTAGGATTTATTCCAGGAATGCAAGGATAGTTCAATAATAGGAAAACTATCAGTATAAATGATCATATCAACAACAAAACTAGCAGAAACCATATGATTATCTCAATAGATGTAGGAAAGGCTTTTGACAAAATACAACACCCATTCCTATTAAAAACACTAGAAAGCATAGGAATAAATGGAGTCTTCCTTAATATAATAAGTAGTACCTATCTAAAACCATCAGCAAATATTATATGTAATGGGGATAAGCTAGAAGCATTTCTAGTAAGATCAGGGATGAAAGAAAGATGTCCACTATCATCCCTGTTTTTAAGTTTGGCACTAGAAATGATAGCTTTAGCAATAAGAGGAGAAAAAGAAATTGAAGGTATAAAATTAGGCAAAGAAGAGACTAAGCTATCACTTTTTGCAGATGATATGATGATATACTTAGAGAATCAAGCAAAAAAAGTACTTGAGACAATAAATAAATTTGGCAAAGTTGCAGTATATAAAATAAACCCACATAAATCCTCAGTATTCCTATATATTTCTAATGAAATCCAACAACAAGAGATAGAAAGAGAAATCCCATTTAAAGTTAGTGTAGACATTATAACATATTTGGGGATCTACCTGCCAAAACAAACCCGGGACCTATATGAACACAATTACAAAACACTTTTCTACAAATAAAGTCAGATCTAAATAACTGGAAAAACATCGATTGCTCCTGGCTAGGTTGAGCTAATATAATAAAAATGAAAATTTTACCTAAATTAAATTACATATATAGTGCCATACTAATCAATCTACTAAAAAAAAAAAACATTTTATAGAGTTAGAAAAAATAGTAACAAAATTCATTTGGAAATACAAAAGGTCCAGAATATCAAGGGAATTAATGAAAAGAAATGCTAGGGAAGGTGAACTAGCTATACCAGATTTTAATCTGTATTACACAGCAGCAGTCATCAAAACTACTTGGTACTGCCTAAGGAATAAATTAGTGGATCCGTGGAACAGATGAGGTACACAAGACACAGCAGTCATTGACTATAGTAATCTATTGTTGGATAAACACAAAAAACCCACTTTGGGGGATAAGAACTCACTGTTTGACAAAAACTGCTGGGAAAAGTGGAATACAGTATGGCAAAAACTGGGTGTAGATCAATATCTTACACCATATAGCAAAATCAAGTAGAAATTGGTGCATAATCTTGGTATAAAGGCTGATACTATAAGCAATCTGGGAGAGCAAGGAATAGTTTACCTGTTGGATTTGTGGAGAAGAGAAGATTTTATAACCAAACAAGTTAGAGAGCATTATGAAATGCAAAATGTATAATTTTGATTACATTAAATTGAAAAGTTTCTGTACAAATACAGCCAATGTGACCAAGATTAAGAGGAAAGTGAAAAATTGGGAAAGAATTTTCCAACTGACGATACGGTCCTCAGATTTTATAAAAATAAAACTTAGTCCTCAGATTTTGCACATATGCACAAAAAATATTTATAGCAGCTCCTTTTGTGGTAGCAAAGAATTGGAAATCAAGGGGGTGCCCATCAATTGGGTGGCTAAACAAGTTGTGGTATACGAATGTAATGGAATACTATTGTGCTATAAGAAATAAGGATCAAACTGACTTCATAATAACCTGGAAAGCCTTATATAAAGTGATGTTGAGTGAGAAGAGCAGAATCAGGATAAATCTGTACACATTTTATGCATACATAAAATTGTACACACATCACAACATATGTGTGATGACAAATTTTGATAGACTGGGCTCCTCTCAGCAATGCAAGGTTATAAGACAACTACAAAAAAAGTCATGATTGAAAGAGATATTCCCATCCAGAGAAACACTACAGTGTCTAAATGCAGACTGAAGCAAACTACTCTCTCTCTCTCTCCCTCTCTCTCTCTCTCTCTCTCTCTCTCTCTCTCTCTCTCTCTCTCTCTCTCCCTCTCTCTCTCTCCCTCTCTTTCTCTCTCTGTCTCTCTGTCTCTGTCTCTCTCTCTGTCTCTCTCTCCTTTTTTTTCTTTCCTCTTTCTCATTGTTCACTCCATTGGTTATAATACTTCTTTACAAGCTGGCTAATGTTTAATGTGAAGGTATTTGTAGTTTCTATATTTGATTGCATGCTGCCATGGGGGGTGGGGAGGGAGGAGAGGGAGTGAGAGAAAATTTGAAACTCAAGGGATTGTGGAACTGAATGTTGCAAACTAAAAGTAAAAATATAATTTAAAAAATTAAAAAATAAAATAAAAACACCATTAAGCATCACTGATTATATTTTACAAAAGGATCAACAAGCTAGGGAAGTCACTGCTTACTATAATCTAGGCTTATGTTCTGGATTCAAAAATAATTTTCAGACCTTGTTAATGTCATGTTTTAAGATTGCTCTTTTGGTCCAGCTGTCTACTTGAGGTTCTCTTAATTAGACTAAGTTTTATTTTTATAAAATCTGAGGACCGTATCGTCAGTTGGAAAATATTGTTTCAGAAATTAAATTTGCAGTTTCTAATAACCATGCTGTACATAAAAGAGTTCTTGCCAAAAGTCAAAAGAATATAGGAAATATATGTTCCTCAATATCTGCAGATCATTCAGGTATGCCAACCCCTGTTCATGGTACAAATGTTGTATTTTTTATAGGGGATAAAGAATACTGAGTTAAAATTCAAAATTAAACTACTTTGAGTGTCTGACTTTTGAATTCCATTAGAAGGAAGTCTCTTTCTTGTTCTAATAATTTCTGTCATTTGGCAACAGGTGATCTTGATTATTACATTAACATAATATAAAAGTTTCATAGTTCCATTCTATTCAAAGAATCACTAGCAAGCTATCTCTGCTTGTTACAGTGTTTGCAACAACACTCACAGATGGCTGTGAGTACAAGATGGAAATTAAGACTGGGTGTTTTGCATTAGTAATCAGTAAAGATAACTTTCCAAGAGTTTTCTTGCAAATTCTATTGTCAAAGTTATTGAAGCCACTATGGAGTGTTGAAGATTAATCACTCAACTGATCAGCAAATATTTATTAAGAACTTTGTAGGTTCAAGGCACTATGTTCTATGGCAGTGATACACAGACAAAAGTAACACAGTCCCTGCCTTTTAGGGTTTTATGTACTAATTAGGCACACAATATGTACACTAGGAAGTATATAACAAAAATGTGCAGCCCAAAGATAAGTATTTTATGAGGGTGGTATACTAGTAGCTGAGAGGACTGGGAAAAACTTCCTGAAAAAAATTGGAACTTAAGCTGAGTTTTAAAGAAAGTAAGATATTTCAAAATGTGAACAATAAGAAAGAATGCATTACAAGGATGTGGGACAGAAAGAATGAAGGAACAAAGATATGGATCATCTTGCACGCAGAATAGTAAATAAAACAGTAGGGATCAGACACAGTGGAAGAAGAATGTGTGATAAGACTGGAAAGGCAGAAAGGAATTGGGTTGAGAAGAGGCTTGATGCCAAACATAAGAGTTTATATTGGATCTTAGAGGTATCCTTTGGAGACTGCTGTGTGGCGATAGGGGATGAGGAAATCACTATGACAACTGTGATGAGGATGGATTGGAGTGGGGAGACACTTGAGTCATGGATACCAAAAAAGAAGCAATCCTGCTCCTTTGATCTGCCCAAAATTATAACATTTATACTTTTTTTGCTTTTAGAAAAAAAGATTTCATTTTACTCTTCAGTATGTTGGTTTTCACAGTGAGAACAAATAATCAATATAGTCATTTTTACAATCTAATCTTTCTATTTCCAGGATCAAGCAGTTAAAGACATCTGAGATTAATGAACCAATTTTATTAAGTGAATTGGCAATTTCAAGATGTTAAGTTAAACCGTCCATACTGGAGGTAATTAGGGCCTGAAATAGGGTGGTGGCTGTGAGTGCTGTGAGGGAACATATGCAAGAGATTTTGTGAAGAAAGAAATGACAAGATTTGGCAACCGACTGGATATGTGGGATAAGTAAGAGTTAGTCCAGGGTATTACCTGGATGACTTCAAGAATGATGATTCACTCAACAGTAACAGGAAAGTGTACATGAGGGATGGGGTTCAGGAAAAAGGTAATGAGCTCCATTTTGGATATGTTGAGTTTTAGATGCCTCTGGAGCATCTTGTTTAAATTGTCCAATATGTAGTTGGGGATGTGGGACTATAGCTCAGTGAAAGACATTGAGCCTGGCTATTTAGATCTAGGAATCATTTAAATAGAGATAAAAGTTGAACCCATGGGAATGGGGTAACTGATGAGAGAGAACGAGAGAGAGAGAGAGAGAGAGAGAGAGAGAGAGAGAGAGAGAGAGAGAGAGAGAGAGAGAGAGAAAGCACATAAAGAGAAAAAAAGGCAAGATCTCAGGGAGAGACAGACTTGGGATGCACTCAATTAGTTGGTGTAACATGGTTTATGAGTCAATAAAGGATATTGCAAAGTAGCCATCAGATAAGTAAAAGTAGAACCAAGAGAAAACACTGTCCAGAAAACCCAGAGGAGAGACAGTAACCAGGAGGAGAGGTATCAAATGGAGTATCAAATGGAGCAGAGATCCCAAAGATAATAAGGAATGATCTGATAGCTCATTGGAAAGTTTGGAGACAACAGTTTCAGTTAAATGATGACATTAGAAGCCAGAATTCAGGAAGTTTAAGAAGACAGTAAGTGGAAAGAAAGTTGAGGCACAGCTTTTCCAAGGATTTTACCTATGAAAGAAAAGAGAATTGCAATGTTTCCCTAAGTGACATTGGTAAAAGTCATGTGCTTTCATAATACTTTATACCTTTCTTCTGGTGTTGCACTTTATTTCTGTGTGTGTGTGTGTGTGTGTGAGAGACAGAGAGAGAGAGAGAGAGAGAGAGAGAGAGAGAGAGAGAGAGAGAGAGAGAGAGAGATATCTGTACATATATCTCCTTCCAAATTGTGAGCTTCATTTGGAAGAGAATATACTTCATTTATCTTTATACCCATCTCAGCATGTAATAATTCAATAAATGCTGAATGAATCTATGGATGAAAGACATGAATTCTTCACAAAGACATTTCTTTTTATCATTACAAGGAAGCAAGAGCTCATTATTTATATCATTAAAATAGACCAACAAAAGAAAAGTGTTCAACAGATTCTCACGGATGTTTCCTGAGAAGTAGGTACTTACAAGGGGAAACCAGAATCATTCCACCTGCTTTCAATGTTTTTACCACTAATGTCCTTGACCCAGTTATACACAGCTGGTGTGCTACCTCCACTGGATTTTAGCTACCAGCAAAGAAAAAAAAAACAATGGCAGGACATATCTAGAAGAAAAGAACTAGAGCTGAGCTCACAATTCCACTTGCTCCACGTAGGCCTCCCTTCAGGTTGACTTATATGGAAATCTGGGGCATTTATAGGAGTCAAAATAAATCCAGTGCCACAGAGTTCCTTTGGAATTTTACTAAGTATCAGGGATGTTTTGAAGGGATATACCAGGGGGTAGGACAGAGGTTCAAAAAAGTTTTCTACACCTGATGGTTTCTGTCAGCTTCTGCTGACTGCCTAACTGGGTGTGGCTACATCACCTATCAAGAGAAAACTCACAGTTTTATTGATGGATTTTGCCAGCAAAGAATGTTTCCCAGAAGTACAATCCAACCCAATCCAATAGGAATGCAAAGACCATGAGTATAACCCCATAAAAATATAATTCCTGCTCTCAAGGGTTTTACATGCCTATGTAAGCATTCCCCCTGGACCCAGAGCTGTTCTTAATCTCAAAATATCAAAAGGCACTGAAGTACCAAACACTTATTACTCAAGATCAATGCCATCTATTGAAGAAACTTTGCACACTTGTATAGAAGCCCTTGTTATGACTGTAGTCAGTCCATTAGATGAGAAATGAAGAGATAGAGAGCTGGTCCAGGGCACACTCCTAGCTCTGCATTCTGTATTCTGCCTTCCAATCAGAGGGCTCCCAGGGACAGAGGATACTGATGAAGTGTGAGATCTAGGGCTGATGTGATTTTGCAGGATGATGTGGTTCATGATAGAGAAGATCAAAGGAGTTCAGCCAGGTGGAAAATGAAGACAGTGAAATGACTGCAGAAGTCATAAAGCTTCATACCTACCTCTGTTATTATGCTTTTGTAAAATTGATTTACTAATCATAGGACTTTTATGAGGCTCTTTTCTAAGGATAAGCCTAAATCTATCAGCATTTATGTGTAACTGGAGTCTTTGGCTCAATGATATGATTACACATTTGTCTACAAGTTGCAAGAATAATATATGTATGCTTCAACCCATGATAATAGAGATATCAGATTATGTTATGCCACCACTATTAAAATTTTTATGTAATTTGACTCCAGAAAAGAACATGGAAATGGCACCTCCTCCTTTTTTTACAGAGATGGTAGATTATGGGTGTAGAATATTGCATATATTGTCAGATTAAATTGATCTATTAGTATGTTCTGTTTGATTGCTTGTATTTCTCTTTTTTAATTTTTTATTACCAAGATTGTCTCATTGAGGAGGCAGTTGGGAAATATCTACTTGAAAATGAAAATTATATAAAAAGAAAAGGATAGTAATAATTTCATTTTTAAGTTTTGATGTTGACCTCCATGACTAACTGCTTAAACCTGAATAAATCATATACTTTACTACCTAGGATTTTGATTGATCTTTATCTTGAACTGTATGTGGCAGAGGTAGCCAAAGATATTTCTTGAGGAATTTCAACCAATAAACATTATTTATCTATGTATAAAGGATATATTTTTAAGAGAAAAACTTCATTGTTATTCCAAGAAATGATCATCACATTATTTAAGCTGCCCACACTGGGGGTAAATATTGACCATTCATGAATGTAGTAGCAGTAGGTCATGCCCTTAAAGTGAGATTTCTTAGAAAGTAAAAGTATGAAAAATATACTGAAAAATAACACCAATGATAAGGTACTTTCAGCTTTTATACAAGTCAGATATGGAGGAGAGGCAGAATACAGCCTATATTCAGGTCAATAGAGCCCATCAGAGCATTTTTAATAGAAAAAGAAGTGGACAGAACTGGTGTCTTGAGGCCTATAACTGATTCTGCTATCAGGGTATAACAAAAAGTGAGCTTAAAGTTAGAAGTTCTCAGTTGACTATAGACAAATAATTCGAACTCCCTCAATTTTCTCATTTAAAAATGGAGATAACTATATTTGAAACATCTACCTCATGGTATTGGTGTGTGTTTTAAACCATAAAGCTTATATAAAAACGGGTTGTTAGGGGCAGTTAGGTGGCACAGTGAGTAAGAGCGCCGGCCTCGGAGTCGGGATGACCAGGATTGGTCCCGGCCTCAGAAAATGAGCACCCACACATAAATAATGACTGGCCATGTAACCTTGAGCAAGTTACTTAACCCCAATTGCTTTAAAAAATGGGTTGTTATTATTATATTAAAATAATAATTAGAGACTGTAGTGCAAGTCATATACTCTGTGCTGAGCTTTATGACCAGGGTCAGTCTTTTCAATGCTGGACCATAATAGATTTCTCTCTTGTAATAATGGAGGCCTTGAGGCCCAAATCAGAGGTGGTCCAGGAAGTCTCATATTGCAGTGAAAAGAGTGTAAATTTTAGAGTCCAAGTACATGAGTTTGAATCCTGGCTCTCCCACTTCCCACTTCTTTGACTTTAGGTACATCACTTCATTTCTCTCTGGGTCTCGGTTTCCTTAACTGTAAAATAAAGGAAGTGAACTAGATCTCTACAAGTTCTTCAAGCTCTAAATCTATGATCCTATGTAGCTTTGCTATATTAAATACCTGGAAAAGCCTTGCTCTTAAGCTGACTTGACAAAAGAAAAAACTATTTATTGCAAACCTTCTAAACTCTAGAGTTTTATGACTTTGGGATGGGAGTGGGGGGTACTCAGAAAAGCCTCAAAGTGAATGTCTCAATTTAACTTGTAGATCTGCTAAAGTTCAGTCACCTGGTCTTCCTTCCTTCATTAATACAAATAGAGATGGATCCACTTTTATTTTCTTCCTTTAGAATAGTCATAGAAATATGCTGCAGAGATTTCTAGGATGGGTTTTCCCAGTGTAGTTCTTGCAGTAACAAAGGATTACCACCTAAAGACACATATATCCCTTTTCTGTGACTGATATCCAAGACATAAATGCCATAAGTTTTAAGTCTTAGTTTTTTAATAAAGAAAATGTTACCATCTGCACTGGAAATCCAGCTGAGGGGTGAAAATTGTTTAAAATAGAAAAAATGGAGGTTATCAAAACACAAAAGTATCTAAATTCACAGCCTTTAATTCTATATTCTTCTCAGTCACCATTTTTCTAGCTCCCTACCTCACTTGCTATTTAATCTGTCTCAAGAATACACACAATGCAATGGCAATAAGTTAAGTCTTCTATCTGTGCATGAAACTTCCTCTCATTTCATGCATTAATATTGTTTATAGTGGGTTCATTTCTGCTCCATGTGTCTTAGAGATATTTAGTACCTTGAACCAAGAGTATGTATCTCTTAACCTCCATATATCATTCCATAGCATATATGGACTCGTATATATTGATTACTAAATAACTACACAGTGACCAGGAGAATATATAATACCACAGGACAACTGCATAAAAGAAACAAAAGTCCCTAATCTTCAGTGGAATGTATCACCTATAGATTCTTACTTGAGGAAGGTGAGAAGTGTAGAATGTAGCCAATGGAGGTGCATTACTCTCTCAGTATCATCAACAGGTAATGTCTGCGTTGTTGCAACTCCGGGTAGCATCTGTCCACTCAAGTAAAATAACATGTCATAAATGGTTTTATTATATCTGGCAAAGTCATTATTTGAATTGATTTGTTTCTTTGTTGAAGCTGCTAACTCTCCTTTAGACACATCCCTAGGAAAAATAATTCATTTTAGTTTTAAACAAAAAAAATATTTACTTAAAAACCAACCTGACCATTTGCTATTATCAAATTTAAGAAATAAAATTATTGTACTTATTTCTGTATATATTTATTCATGCCTGGTCCTATGGTTCAAATGATGTAAGGAACTCTTGGTGAGAGAAATACCTCTACCAATGAAGTAACTAATCTGCCATTTATAATCTCTAAAAATGTTTGCAACACCAAGAGTTTATGATTTGTTCTGGTTCACACCATTATCATCTATTAGAGGAAGGACTTGAACCCAAAGCCTCCTGACTCAGAGACCTAATCTGTTCATTATAAATAACTGTTTTCAAATATAACTGAAAGATAACATACTATCATAAAAATAAAATTTAGCACATTTTTATGATCATCAATTACTTTTATTAAATCATTTTTCTATACCTTTAAAACATCTTACTTTAAATATACACTACCACCATATATAATGGTGGTCAAGGTTAAGAGTTGTGAAGATTATTGTTGGGTTGAGCCAGAACTGGGCAAATTTTCACAAATTGACTTGTTTCACAACTTAAAAGAAAATTGCAGAGAAAGGCTATAAAAAGATGAATTATGATCAAAACCAAAAAGGGACACAGAAATATGTGTCTTAGCTGGAGAAAAAAATAAGAAGAAATGAGCATTCAACAATAAGGTAGGAGGAACAAAGGAAGAAAACACCGTATACACATATGAAAGCTGGTTCTAACTGCCATCACATTTCTCGAGGCCATTTTTAGTCAGTGTCCTTTATTTTGGACCTCTCTCTTTTCCTTCCATACTCCTTCATCAAAATCCATTCTCAGAAAAGTATTTCACGCTAAGCTAGTTGATAAAAGACCAACGATTAATAATAATTATTGTGTGTGTTCTACCTCCTAAAAGTATTTTCATTTATACAATGTGGCATTGATTTCTACTAAGGTCATATTCTGATGCCTCATTGTAATGTAAAGATAACATTGGGTTTTCAAAAGCATAAACTCTGACAGTTTCTGTCAATCTAGACAGAATTTAAATAGAATCCTGTCGGTGGACTGAATGGTTAGTGTCTGAGATACATTCATAAAGGTTCATCATCAACTTTGCCAGAGCAAAAATGTTAAACATGCAGCCTACATGAAGCCTGAACCAGATCAAAATGTAATTGGGAAATATTTAACAAAATAAACAAAAATTACAATAAAATTAGATAATATTAATGTGTGGTTTTCCAAATTAATATGTGCCTGTGGGAATCCTTCTGTATACTTTAATGACTTCTGTTTCTATTTGAATTTGACACCACTGGCCAGAAGAGAATGAATTTTTCAGCCTCAGCAGCTCTCAAAGACTATTAAGTTATAGAGCTAATGGGATCATCTTAAGTGTAGGTCTTTAAAGTACTGAAGATTTCTACAACTGGCAATACCAACTCAAAGAATTAAATCCCTAATGGTAACATTTTAAATAGCAGAAACAGATATGTAGGAAATATATCTGAGGAGAAGATGCCATTCCCCGTGTTTCTCACATCATCAAAGAGGTACATAAAGCCAACCTTTATTACACTAAAAGGTCCCAGTCATAGACTGTTAGATTTGGAAAGAAATTTACATATCACTAGCTCCAGTTGCTCTTTTAACAGATGGGGATTCAGAGCAGTTAAGTGAATTGGAAAAGGTCACACAGTTGGTGAGGGATTAAGATAATGGAAAATATAAGCGTTTATGTAAACTAAGTTGAATCCATATTAGATATAAATGTGTATTTGCATATGTAGCTTTATCAAGCTGGTTAAGGATAATTTTATATTTTCATTCTCTTATTCTAGTGTTTAAACATTTTTTGTTTTAAATTTTGATAAGTGTGTAGTCCATTATATTAGTTCAACATGATAACTGAATAATCATAATTATCCTCACCTTCTTATACTCTCTGGAACAGAAATAGGATTGAGTCCTTGAGACCACCCAAAGAGACTAAACCATGTCTGAACTGCAATTACAACTTTCTCAAAAAATGGATATTCCTTTTTGTCTTCATCGGGAAAAAAATATTGTCCCTGTTTGACACCCACATATTCATTTTCTTCTGACTTTGGTTTTTCACTTCCTTGCAATGGTAAATTTTCATGTACCATATCAATACCTAAAAATTTACAGGCATTTGTTAAGAATATTTTGTTTCCCTCAACAAACATCATACTTATGGAATATATCAAAAGCTAGCAAAGTCCCTCCCCAAAAAAGTAAATTGTCCACTAATTGCATTACTTATCCTCAAAGATAGAAATGGATATCATTGATTGGTATCAATACTGTTAAATTACAGTATTTAGCAAAATATTATTTAACAGAATTTGGCTCACTTATGGCAAGGTAGAGATTGCAATGTCACCATCTTACTATAAATTATCCTTAACTAACTTAGTAGAAATGTTGAGCCAAGGGGCAGCTAGGTGGCACAGTGAGTAGAGCACCGGCCCTGAAGTCAGAAGGACCTGAGTTCGGATCCTCAGACACTTAACACACACAAACAAAAACCTAGCCGTGTGACCTTGGGCAAGTTACTTAACCTCAGTTGCCCTCCAAAAAAGAACAAAGAAATGTTGAGCCAGTTAAACCACTGCCTGGAAAACAAAGTATTTTGAAAAGTTTCCAACAGAAATGATGTAGAAAAGTGGAATTTAACTGAGAAAATAACACTTTATTCTTCTGAAATATGTGATTTGAAAACATTTTCACTAAAGAACCCTTCTCACTTTCCTGAAATCATAAGTTAAGTATCTATAAAATTCCTATTGGGAGAAAACATTAATTAGAATACCAATGCCAACAAGAATCCTTTCAGATACACAAATACCTACATTTTAAGTAAAATAATAATGCATTGGTTTTATTAGGAATCATTTCAAATACAGTAACATTTCAAATACTATATTTCAAAATGTCTGCCTGTAAAAAATATAATGAACTTGGAGTGGCTGGATGGAGCAGTGAGGCCCTGGAGTCAGGAGGACCTGAGTTCAAATCCGGCCTCAGACACTTAACACAAAAACTAGCCTTGTGACCTTGGGCAAGTCACTTAACCCCAATTGCCCTCCAAAAAGCAATAAAAGAAAAGAAAATATACTGAACTTGATTTCACTTGGTTCAATTCAAAGAAAGAATTATAGTCAATGTTTAATTATCTATACTCAAGAAAAATAAAAGAAATTATAAATAATAGCAAATAATGCATTTTAGATCTTTCAAATTAAATATGTTTATTATTAGAAAGTATTATATATACACACAGGCATATTCTGTACTTGGACCTATTTAATGGAGATAATTCCTAGAGGAGATGGCACATCTCAGAGTAATAGAGAACTGTCTATAATTTTTTCAAACTACATTAGTTAGGCAAGCTGTATCACAAAAACGAGTTTATAGATTGAAAGTTACATAGATTTAGTTTTTGAGGTAAACATCATCTTTATAACTTACTGAAAAGGGAGTCTTGACTGAGCAATTCAGAATCACTAGTACTGGTACTGGTGCTATTGGCAGGAGATAGTATTCTTGGGGGGAGAGTGAGATTCAGTATTCCCTTGTTTGAAGACCGAGGTTGTTTCTCCTTATCTAGTAAAAATAAATTGCACAGTATTGAACCTGATAAATATTCTGGAGTAACTATTATAAGAGTTTATATAACATTTATATAACATGTTTATGTAACACTCATTCATTATTTTTCTTTTACAGATAGATAAAAGCACATATATTATATATATATATATATAAATTTATTCTGATGGTGATTGTATCACTGCTGTCACATAGTAGCTAAAAACCCTTATTTCTACAAGAAGAATGATTATTTTTATTCAATCATTTTAATTTTTTAATTAACACTATACTAGAAAAACTATTTAACACTATACTGGAAAACACTATACTAGAAAAAAAGTTTAGATGGATTCTCACACCAGCTCTAATTTTAGTGTTCTGGGTAAATAAAAATAAAAAGTATTTGTTGTATGAATTAAATATGGCCTTTCAGTGCTTTCAACTTTACTTAGCACTCACATTGGGTTTCATCTTATATATTTTATTACATTCTCTTTCTGTGAAGGGAAACATTTTAAAATTTAACTTAAATACTAATTAAGGAATCAAATGTAGTGTTACATGAATATTTAAATATATATGCGCAATTTATCTGATTCAATTATGTGATATAACATTTCATGTAAACATTAAGTAAAACAGAAGCATTAGTAAGAGAATGAACAATAATTGAAACTAACATGTTAAAATGGTTTAAATCTTTCTATGTTTACTGACTCTTTGGGGTTACTATTAGCTAAGATTTAAATCATGATATAAAAAGATAGTCACCAACCACACTTTTTACTAACCAAATCTTTGATATTTAAAAACTGCTTGATTATCTATAAAAAACTCTCCCGCTTTCTTTGTTCCTCTGCTCAAAGTGAAGGGTTTTATTATACACTAAGTTGTTAACTGAAGTGGCTTTCATGAAGTTTCACAGTGATCTCCTTATCACCAAATTCCATGGCCTTTTTTTTTCCTTCGGTTGTATTATTTCTTCACTTCTTTACTGGATTAGGCACTGATGACCACTTTCTTGGTAATCTTTTCTCTTTTTGTTTCCATAACATGGGACTCTCATAGTTTTCCTCTCTCTCAGTTCACTCTTCATCCATTTCAATCTGAAATCCCTCCTTTCCATCAGATGCCAGCTACTCTAGTAAGTCTGCATCAGTTGATTGATTCTATACCCTCCGGCTAAAAGTGATCTGTCCTTCCTCAAATTCCTAATGACACTTTGTTTGGAAGTCTCCTTTTCATTGATTACAGTCAAACTTTCATTATAATTATATGCATACATATCATATCCCTTCTATTGGAAGGCAAATTTCTTCAAGAAAGAGAACCAGTCATTTTCTTTCTGTCAATCTTTTGCATAGTTGTTGTGTTTTGTTTTGTTATTAAACAAAAGGCCTCCAATCCAGCACACTGAATGACTAATCTAGAGGAATCTTTTGTAAAAAACATGAACAAAATCTTAATTATAAAAATAAGGAAAGTGAGGTTAGGTAAAGTTAATTAACATCTCATGAGACACACTAGTAGTAAGGTTTACTAAGTCAACTGATGCCAATTTCAAGGATACTCTACTATGTTGCCTTAAGCTAAATTGAATTAAATTGAAATGTATTGAAGAAGGTAATACGTGAAGAAAGGGAATAGCACAGAGCCAAATATCCTACTACAGGCTTTTGTCTAAGACTGGCAGCTAGGTGGCATTATGGATAGAGCACTGAACATTGATTTGGAAAACCTGAGTTCAAATCCTGCCTCACACATTTGTGTATTACAATATCATCCTGGGCAAGTCACTTTATCTTTCAGAGCTTCAATTTTTCATTTGCAAAAGAAGTATAATATCAATAGCACCTCCTTTACAAAGTTATTAGTTATTCTCATGATGAATTAAGCACATGAGCGACCATTACAAAACTATATGGATATAAATTTTCTTTAAACTGACCTAATGCAGACATCACTATCCTGAACCAAATCAGACTTCTTTGAGAGTCAGTATAGGATAGTGAACAGAGTGCTAGATTTAGAATCTGCGTTCAAATCTTAGTGCCCACACTTACTAGCTGTGTGACCATGAGTAAGTTATTTAATCAGCTGCAGTTTCATCATTTGTTCAATTATGATCATAGATCAAGGGACTTTAGAGGTCAACTAATCCAAACCCTTCATTTTACAGATAGGGAAACTGAAGTCTAGATAGGTCAAGGTACCTGCAAAGACCCTATATAAATATTGTTGGTTATTACTATTATTGATGCTTTCAAAGGAAAGAGTAAACCTGGCTATAATCTGCTCTGCAGAAATTTTCACCATTCAAAAGTGGCATTTTGAGACATGCTGCTTTGCATATTTTCAAATTTATATTACTGTTATTTCTTTTTTGTAGTTACTGCTCACACTTCACAATCAATGTGATTCAAATAGAGAAATGGTAAAAAATTGATTTCTCTCTCTTATTGTTAGCATAGTATCTTTCTCTTAAATACCAAGTAAATCTTTGTGTGTATGTATATATGTGTGTGTGTGTATGTGTGTGTGTGTGTATACACTAAAGTAAATAACATACCTGGCTTCAACACAATTTTTTGATCATCACTGTGATATGCCAAATATGGATAAATAGTAAGAACACAGTTCTCTGCTACTGCAGTAATCTGCACTGCAAACCTAAATGCAAAAGAAAATTTCAATACTTTATCCACTAGAGTTAGTTTTATAATTTTTTCTACTTTTCTTTGTGACAGTATTTAAATATTCTATAGGCATGAATTATGACTAAATCTTAAAGGGAAATATGTAATTATAGCATCACATAAAATGTTCAAAATTAATTCTTTTTGTTCTTAAAATACTTTAAAACAATGGAAATTATATTTAAAATTTATTGTTCAAATTGTCATGTGTTTTATATGTATCACAAATATGAATGTCATGTACTCATAAGATAGGGCAATTCAAAGTCAGAATATACTCCAAAGCTAGCTCATCTCACTTCCTCCAGCATCTCTAATAGATACTTTGCTTGAATATTTACAATGACAGGCTTTCTGCCTATCTATATTAGAAACATACAACAAAGGTTGAACACAAATCTGTTATTTTTTTGGTTATGCCAATCTCCTGCTTTTCTTTTTGACCTGTTTCTCTTCTTTCACTGTATAGTCTCAGCTATTCGAATAGCTCCAACTATAGCCCCTATGCAGATGAATTTGAAGCCACTAACTCCCTCTCAGTTGAGATCTACTCCCACATCTCCAGTTTCCTGCTGGACATCACATGGATGCTCTGTTGACACCTCAGATATCCATCATCTAAAACTAAAATAATCATTTTTTTTGCAAACCTTAACTTCATATATAAAGGATTATTATCCCCTAAACCTTTCCGTCTACCTAACTTTTACATTTATGATAATTTTTATTACTCATCTCCCCAATCACCCAAACTTGAAGGAGGGGAATCATTTCTATCTTCCCTTTCTTTCATTCCCTCTTTGAATCAATTGCCAATTCCTATCAAAGTCTCCTCTGAATTCTTTCCCTTTACATTTACTCTGCCCTAGTTCAGGACCTCATCACCTTTTATCTAGACTAGGAAGGACCTGTTTTCCTTACCTCCAGCTCTCCCCTCTACAATCCATCCTTCACAGTGCTGCTAAAGTACTCTTCCTGATACAAAGAAAAACTTCCCTGAACTAAAATATTCAGTGGTTCTCCATTAGCCAACAAAATAAAGTACAAAATCTTCTACAATCTGACTGAAATCTAATACTCTGGTTTTATTTCATGACATAATCCATATACTACTAGAATATATGCTTCATGAGGAAAGAGTATCTCATTTTTGTATTTGTCTTTTCAGTATCCAGCACTATACTCTGCTAGATACTAGAAAATTAATAAATATTTACTGATTGGTTGATTGATTGATTAATGTTCTCTATGTTCCAGCTTGTAAGAGTTTATACTTAGAACATTCCAAACTTAGTATGGGATTCTAACGTTATCACAAGGAAAGGCCAATAGAGACAATTAATTTAACCCAGGACATAGACTGCCACAATATCTTTAGCTCCAGGCACTTATTTGCATAAGATCCAATAGGAATCTGCAAATTGTCACCATAAATTTGGGTGAGGTCTCTCCTTGCAGCAACCCAACTTAACCAAAAAGAATCATCAAATAAGAGAAGCTTTATTTCTCCTGACCTCTACCTCAGAGTTAACAAACCTTTTGAGCAGAAGTGCTGAGAGAACTGGAATAAAGAGACTTCTATCCATCCTAAGCTACAGGTCTCTACTCTTTCTGAAAGAGTAAAATAGCACACTAGTTGATAACAGCACTAAAATACCCCAGTTTAAAAAGCAAAATAATACTCAGCTGACCTTGAGGCTATAGCTGCCCATTGAACAATGAGGCCAAGGGTTATAGAATAGATAGACCTATTCAGCACTGATACTGGGTAATCTTCCCAACCCTGCCTGGATTGTACCATTCAGCAGATCACTCCTCTACTCAAAATATCCCTTGTCAGGAATAGTCCCAGCTAAGCCACCTTTTTGGGTGAGATGCTGTGTTCTAGTTGGGAGTAGAGTGGGGGAGTACATATAAGTCTAGAAGCAGTAAAATTCATGCATCCCTGATATCTAGGCAGGAAGACCTAGGATGAGACCTCTAACACATTCAGGCTGTAACACTTTGGTCAAGTCACTTGAGATCACAGTGATCTAGGTAACTCTATATTATGAGAGGAAACGGGGAGAGATAGAATGGGCTAAACTATCTCGTATAGAAGAGGTAAGGGGAAATGGTTACAACGGAGGGGAAGAACAGGAAAGCAAAAAGGCAAAACCATATTCTCATTGAATTTGGCTCAGAGAGGGAATGACATACACAATACATAGGGTATCTCACTCTATAGGAGAGTAGGGGGAAAGGAGATGAGAGGGGGGATGATGGAAGGGAGGGCAGGCTGGGGGGGAGGGAAATTGGAAGCACCCACTTTTGAAAAGGGACAGGATTAAAGTAGGTAATAGACCAAGTAGGAGGTGGGATACCAGGGAGGGAAATATAGTCAGTCTTTTACAATATATTTACTATGGCAATGTTTTGCATAGCTATACATGTACAACATATATTGAATTGCTTATCTTCTCAGCAAGAGTGGGTGACAAGGGAGGAAGGGAATTAATCTGGAAATCGAAGTTTTAAAATTAAATGTTTTAAATATATATAAATACTATTATTAATACTGTTTTACATATAATTGGGAAATAAGATATACAGTCATTGGGGCACAGAGATTCACCTTGCCCTACTGGAAAAGTCGAAGGGGGTATGGGAGAGAGCAGATTGGATGAGAAGATATCTTGTAGGACTGCTATTCTGGGGTGGTGGGTAGATGAAAAGGGGGGAAAAATTGTAACTCAAAATCTGGCGGAAATGAATGATGTAAACCAGAAGTTAATAAAGCATTTTTTAAAATGGGAGGAGGGAAGCAGAATCAGAACAATATACAGAATAACGAAAATGTGAGCTGTACTCACAACAAAGACAAGAACCAATATTATCTTAAATATATAGATGATGAACCATGTGAACCATGAGTTTGGAAAGTTTCATATGTTTTCACATAAAATCACTGTGTTGGTTTTGATTAACTGTTTTTCTTTATGACAACAGAAAGTGTTTTGGGGGAGGGGCTAAATGGTGATATCAAAATATATAGGTAATATGAAAAAAAGTGTATCAAAACAATAAATCTTTGAATAAATATATATATATACATATATTGATTAGTTAATTGTAGCACCAACTAGATATTCCCAGTACCCATGAGAACCAAAACTATACTAGAATAATTCTGAACCACAAAACATAACAGACTACCCATATATAAAACAGAAGCAAAACATTTATTCAGACACCAGAAAGCCAAATCCCAACACCAGCAAACCAAATCCATCATAGCAACAGAGAAATCAATACACTTCATCACTGCTGAAAGCAACACCATCCCAAAACCCTTCCTGCAAACAAACACTCACAATACCAGCTGACTGCTTGCCTTCATCCTCTCTCTCCCTGGTTCTAACCACTCTGACTCCTGGCTTCCTCTAGGCTCTACTGCACCTTTCCAATTCCACCCATTCAGCACATTCTTCCCACCATGTTTTCCATGTGATTACATGTAGCCTATTAAGGAGCTGGGCAGATCTTCAAATTCCCCTAAGTTCATTAAAGGAGAGGGAAAATCTTCAAATTCCCATTACCATCACAGTAATCAAAAGTCTTTCACCTTAATACCACTAACTCTGCTCTATGCTAGTTAACTGTGGAAAACAGTGTTAATTTCTCATAACTGAATTTCCTCTATCCCAAAGGTAAAGTCTACAATAGAAAAATTACAAACTTGAAATTCCCTCTACAAGTCACATTCATCTAGATCTAATTATATATTGATTTCAATGTTAAGTTCTCTTCATCATATTATTTTGCTGCTTCCTCTATTATTTTCAACTGCTGTTTTTTGTTTTTTCTAATACTTCTGTAGTATTCAACCTTTATATTAGACATGATATAATTTGAATCTAATCAAAGCCTCTTGGATGATGTTGCAAAGAAATTTGTAGAAGTCGCAGGGGGCAGAGCCAAGAGGGCAGAGTAGAAATAGCATTTCCAAGGTGCTCTTCCCCACACCACTTCCGAACAATGTAAAAGGTGGACTCTGAACAACTTCTGGAGCTCCAGCACCCACAGAACAACACAGAGAAGCTAATTTCCTGCTGAGGACAGACCAGCAGCCCTGCAGAGAGCGGCCAGCGAAGCACAGTGCAACACTATGGGATCCGAGCACAATATATAAGCAGTCTTTTACAATATATCTACTATGGTAATATTTTGCATAGCTATACATGTACAACACATACTGAATTTCTTATCTTCCCAGAGGGAGTGGGTGACAAAAGAGGAAGGGAATGGATCTGAAATTTGAAGTTTTAAAATTAAATGTTTCAAATGTATATAAATACTATTATTAATATTATTTTGCATGTAATTGGGAGATAAGATGTGCAGGCATTGGGGCACAGAGATTCGCCTTGCCCTAATGGCAAAGTTGAAGGGGGTATGGGAGAAGATATGGGAGAGAGCAGATTGGATGAGGGGATATCTTGTGGGACTGCTATTCTGGGGTGGTGGGTAGGGGAAAAATGGGGAAAAATTGTAACTCAAAATTTGGCT
This sequence comes from Gymnobelideus leadbeateri, assembly GCA_011680675.1. Lineage (NCBI taxonomy): Eukaryota > Metazoa > Chordata > Mammalia > Diprotodontia > Petauridae > Gymnobelideus > Gymnobelideus leadbeateri. The sequence goes on along the minus strand of WOXC01010329.1, from coordinate 135,460 downwards.
GAAATGAATGATGTAAACCAGAATTTAATAAAGTATTTGTTAAAATTTAAAAAAATTAAAAAAAAGAAATTTGTAGAAAACAGTAGCTTATGTCAAATGTAATGTTAAGTATCTAAGTGGATAATCAATATTTTACTAATTGCTATAATGGGCTTTAAAAACAGAATCCTAAAAATGGATTGATACTGTACTACCAACATTTTCATAAAATGAAAAATTCAATTTCCACATTAAATCAAAACCTCCAGAGATTGTATGATTGCTATATTTAGAAAATCTGGCTGTTTTACCCACAAGTTAAGGGAAGAAATCAAAATACAGTTATAATATTTTGGCAAATATTGCGTGTCAATAGAGCTTGTTACTCTTCAAATAGAGCTTATTTATCTTAAACTGATTTTGACATTTCTTGAATCTTATTTTTTAAAAATTTTAAAGAAGTAAATTTATATATTATAGCACTACTGTTGATATTTCTATCTTCATTGGTCAATTGTTTTTCTATAAAATTACACGATCATATGAAGCATTTGTCTAAATTTACTATAAATCCTGACAAAATCTGAGCCTCAAGATGATTGGATTTAATGTTGTCAGAAACATAGGAGATAACTTGGCCCCTGACCCATTCTTTTGCATATTAGAAAACATTCGTGTTTTCTATCAGGAAGGAAGCTTCTTACATGAAGAGATTATTTCTAATGTTGTAATTATATCCTCAGAACCTAGCACAGCATCTGACATGTAAGAGGTCCTTTTAAAAGGCTTGTTAATTGACTGGTTCTTTGGTTGGTTGAAACCCAGAAAGGGGAGATAGAAAAGGAAGATCAAATTATTATTCAAGAAGCTAGATATCTCATGACACAAAAAGTAAAAGAGGAGCAAGAAAATCTATAATCTCTATGAACAAAAATCTATAGTCTCTGTGAACATAATTCAGAATAGACTAGAATGGGAAAAAGTTCCTTATCGACAATGAAGACCTCCATATGCTCTTTTTTGTGAGTGACATTATATTGTTTGCATTAAGTCCCATTACACTACAATTTCCTCAATATAGATTCATAATCATTGAAGAGAGTTCAGCCTACACAGAAAAATACAGGTATGTAAAAATGGCTATGGTATAGATGATGAGCAGTTATATGGCTAGAAACAGAGTTATTATGTATGAGTCTATGTTCAATATACTTGTACATGCATGTTATAATGTGTGCACATATGCATATATGTATGTATATGCGTGCATATGTGTGTATATGTATGTATATGCGTGCATATGTATGTATATGTATATCTAGGGCAGTTATATATCCCAGCAGATAGAGTACCTAGCCTGGAATCAGGAAAAGTCATCCTCCTGGGTTCAATCCCCATATGGGCCATGATCATTGGGGGTGGCTAGGTGGCACAGTGAATAGAGTACTGGCCCTGCAGTCAGGAGGACCTGAGTTCAAATCCGACCTCAGACACTTAACACGTACCAGCCATGTGACCTAGGGCAAGTCAACCCCAACTGCCTCCCAAAAAGTAAAAAAAAACAAAAAAAAACCAAAACTCATCCTTCTGAGTTGAAATCTGGCCTCAGACTCTTATTTACTAGCCACGTGACCCTGGGAAAGTAATTTTACCCTGTTTACTTCAGTTTTCTCATCTATAAAATGATTTGGAGAAGGAAATGTCAAGCCACTCTAGTATCTTTGTCAAGAAAACCTCATATGTGTCACAAAGAGTCAGACATGACTGAAAAATAACTGAACAACATACGTCTATTTTGGAAAGAAATTAAAGATGCACAGTGAGTTGCATCTAGAATTGAGCATGGGTGGGAAAACAGATTGGATTGCAAAGGAAAGTTGTTGCAAATAAGCTAATACATATGATCAACAAAGCAGAAATAGTGTAAAAGGTATATGGAAGTGGGATCTTTCTATCTTTGGCCTTCTCAGTCTTCTTCACTTTCTCTTGCTTCTCTCATTGCAATTAGTTATCAAAGCTTGACAATTTTGCCAGCATACTATCTCTTGCATCCCCCTCCTATTCAATTTGCTGACATGGTCACCACCCCAGTTCAGACCCTCACATCATCTCTCACCTAGACTATTGCAAGAGCTTCCTAATTGTTCTCTATGCCTGATCTCTACTCTTTACAATCCATTTCATACATAGCTACCAAAGTAATATCCCTAAATTCCAGGGCTGACCATGTCATTCTCCTACTCAAAAGAGCAAGGTGGCTCTCTGTTGCTTCTAGTATCACATGAAAACTTCTATCATTGTAATTTAAAGTTCTTTACAATCTGGCCCCAGTCTACTCTGTCAGGCATATTATATAGTACTTTCCTTCACAAAGTATATGGTCCAGTTAAACTGATCCATTTTGCTTTTTCTTCCACATGATCTTGATGGGGTCCTTGTGATGTATATATGTCTGTAGTATCAATCTGTAACATCAGTTTGTAAATGGGGTGCTTTGGGATCTATGTCTGTAAAATCAATTTGTAAAAGCAGTCTGTAAGATCACATTTCCACCCCCCCAGCCTCAGAGCATTGACTCTGCCCCTTTCCCCTTCCAGCACTCTGCCCAGCAACAACTCATGACCTGTTTATCTCTGTTTGAAACAATAAGTTATGTAAATGTTATCTCCCTTAGTTAGAGTGGCCAGCCCCACCATAAATTCTTCAATACCTTATCTATAGGGTAACTCCTTAGTCAATTATAGACCTACACTGTCTCTGATGACCTTGGTGGGTGGCAGACTGGGCACTCTTTAGTGAGTATCAGGCCTAAAACCACACCTCCAGCTAGACCCCCTCTTGAGCTATCTCCCAGTGAATCATGGGCAATACACCTGCGCAGTTGATATTAAAAGTGTATGGTCCTTTGAACACTGACCACTCCTTAACTCCTCCCTGATCCCACCCTTACTCACCTAGTTAGCATAATTGACACCTTAAAACTATGCCTGCTGCCTCTGCGAGTTTGCAGGTTCCATAAGAATCTAGCCTGCTGTTCTCTACAGAGTAACAATAAACTTTACAATTTCGGCTTCAAAGTTTGCTTGAGCCTGGTGAATTCCTTCCAGACTGGATGCCAGGAGAGGTATCCCTGGCAGAACCACTTACCCTCCCCCCGCTCCTTATCACCCTTCCCTCTTCAATCTCATTTCCTGTAGTACCAATGCAATATTTGCAGCACCCATAATCACAATAAAGACTGTTAACTATAAATATTCCTGAATGGCACGCTATCACAAAATGTAACAAACTCTCCAAATAGAGGACAGAAGCAAAGCATTTTTTTTAGACACCAGAAAAGCAAATCCCAAAACCAGTTGGCCAATTCCATCATAATAGTAAAGAAGTTAACAAGCCATAAAAACACAGAGAGCCACAGCATCCTTTAGCCTTCCCATAAACCAATATTAGGTCAATATTTACTCAGAAGTCTGACTCCTTGCCTGAGTGTCCTCTCCCACAGCCATCTATTCTAGCTCTGACTCCCAGCTACCTTTAGGCTCTGCTCTACCCTTCAGCAAACTCCTCCATCACAGATTCCATGTGATTACATTTAGCTTATCAGGGGCAGAGTTTACTTTCAAAGCAGGAAAGGTCTTCAAATTCCCCCAGGCCTATTAACAGGGAGGGAAGATCTTCAAATTCTGATTCCCATTATACCTCCTGTGTTTGCATGCCTGATATGAATTTCTTCCACATTCTATCTCTTTGGATACTTGCTATTTAGTCATTCAGTTGTGTTCATGTTTTCATGACCCTGTGGACCATAGCATTCCATTAACATCTATAGGGTTTTCTTGGCAAAGATTTGGGAGTGGTTTATCATTTCCTTCTCCAGTGGATTAAGGGAAACAGAGATTAAGTGACTTGCCCCAGGATATATACGTAGTTAGTGCCTGATGTCTGATTTAAAAGCAGGTCTTCCGAACTTCAGGCCCAGCACTCTATTCCCTGAGTCACCTAGCTGCCTCCATTCAAAGTTTAGATCAAATGCTACTTCCTTTGTGAAGGCTATCCTGATCCCCTTAACTATAAATGTCTTCCCCCCCCCAAAAAAAATTACACATGCATATGTAGCACCTCCCACATCACACTCCTAAGTTGGGTCACCTAGAGAGGTATCTGCCCCAAGTTTAAGATCCTCTATGATTCTGTATTCCAAAAGCTTTAACTGATGAGCCCCTACCAGTATTTTCCTTTTCTCTAGTTATCCAGAAGACAAAATTACCTCAGAACAAATGTATTTACTAAATTGAAATTATCAAAAGCATAATACATAATTTTTCCATTATTATATGGCATACACTTCTAAAAATAAACACAATATCAGTAGAAAGAATCACCAAACAAGTAGGGATAACATGTGGAAATGGCATATTTAAGGAAGAACTTAAATCTCTCATATTGTAGGGCTTCAGGGTCACCAGTGTCATATATGACACTTTTCCATATAACCTTAGTCACACAGTTTCTACTGGATATTGTTCCCCTCGACCTTTCTAGATAATTCTACATTGAATTCTGCTCCACTGCTTGACTCTAGTCATCATCATCTCCAACAATAGGTTCAGCAAAGTCCATGGCCTAAAGCATTGCTATTCAGCTGTGGAAGAAATCAATGTCCAATCACTAGGACCAACAAGGGTCCAAACTCTGCAGCTAGTCATCCTCTGAGCAGTGCCCATGACATAGATTTTTCACTATTCTCACTGACTCAACTCAATTCCCCAGTTGCCTTCTCTTATGAGTTTGTTCATTTGTGTGTTAACTTTCAGACTATCTCTCAGTGAACAGGTAGACAAAAGGAACAAAGTCAAGCCCTTTGTCTTCACCAATCTTTTCTTATGCAATGGGCCACCAAAAAGTGTATATCCTTTATAATCTGTGAATACCCATTCAAAGGGGCTACTTAAAGTCTGAAAAGAGGAAAATCTGAAAGTTGTTTTTTTTACATCCTTTAAAATGTATTTTATATTTAGTTATTTGTGTGCACATTATTCTCCCTGATAAACTCCTTGCGGGAAGGGACAATTTAATTTTGTCTTTGTGTCCCTCACTGAACAATTTTTCTCAAAGTATCTATAAAATAATAAGAGCTTAATAAATGCTTACTGATGGACCATTTGATGTATAAATGAAAAAAAACATTAGATTGGTCATAAAGCACAGATGAATTTAGGACTACAGGAAAATGTGACAAAGGGAATTCTAATTACCTTAATAAATAGCCTAGTAAAGATTTAAAAGTGAATGAAGAAATGATACAAAAAAAAGTAAGTTAGCAAGAATTAACTCCTCTATTCATTCAGTAATACACAAAAACATAGACAAAAGTCTGAGAAGTGTCAGACAGTCCATAAGAGGACCTAAAATCCATGTGATCACCAGTCAACAGAACCTAAAGTCAAAGGAATCTCAATTTTGTCTTTATGCCTTTATAGGGGATAAAAATACAATCCGGTAAGAGAAATGATTATTTCTCTCTTATATTAATAACTACTATTCGGGGCGGCTAGGTGGCACAGTGAGTAGAGTGTCAGCCCTGGAGTCAGACACTTAATGCACACACAAACAAAAAAGCCAGCTCACCTTGGGCAAGTTACTTAACCCCAATTGCCCTCCAAAAAAAAAAAAAAAAAACTACTATTGGTGAGATCCAGAATTTTTTCCTTCCTATTTCCTTATCTTCTACTAAGTCAAATCAGCCCCTGAAAAACAGGGCTGATAAATAGGTTGGATTTAACATTCTCCTCAGTCTTGTCCAGACCACACCCAACTGGGAAAGTTCAGATATAATCAAAAGGGAAAGAGAGTAAAATCAGGCCCATTGTGTTCTAGTTAGGTCTGAATGAAGATGGACCCCCTTTGTCTAGATTACACTAGAGGGTGGAGGAGGATGTGAGTGATCAGCATCACATACCCTAGCCCATCATTAGAATAGGCTCGCTTCTCATTATAATATTCATCTTTCTCATTAATTGTTAACAATCAGAACTGATTGTCATCTGTCAAGAACACTCCTTGTTCCAAGGGCATATAAATGGCAACAGACTTCTATGATCTGTTTTTGGTTTACAAGAGATGGCTAAGTGACCAATCTTTTTTATTAATTACTCACTAGCTATAATAATAAAATGGTTTATTACCCAGAATTTATGCCTGTTAAACTTTTCAAATGTCATACTGGGCAAGATTGGAGACTGGGCAAGGAGATGGGAATGAGGCAAAGGCCAAATGCCAGTATTATCTCCAGAATCCTATCTGGACATGAAAGGGCTGAAGAATGGGACAAAGACTATACACAAGGTGACCATACATCAGGAGGAGACAGAGAAAGGACCAAGGACAATGACTAAAATGGACCACCAGAATGTTGAGACCAAAGTTGAGGACTAAAGCAGAGATTGGACCCTAATCCCAGATACCAGTCCAGCTCACTGTCCTAGTAGAATTTCCAGAAAAGGTCAGGGAACAGGAATAGGAACTAGTCACCCCTTTCAGAATTGTAGCGGCCAATATCAAATATGTTCAGACTATATTGGGGATAACACATAACATATCCCTGTTCAAGAATGCAAGAGGGTACAAAGCCTAGCACTGACACAAAGTCCCAAACCATGAACTGGGTCCAGAAATAGGAATAAATGGAAGAAAACTCAGAATACAGTAAGAAATAATATGGGTTAAGAGAATCTCAAGAACTAAACCCTACAGAATAGAATAATTCCACAATTAAGAACAAGCAGGAAAAGAATGCTTTGCTTTCTCACCAATAACGGTAGGAAAGTCAGAATACTCCTTATTCTTCATTGGCACTTCCAGACTCTTTACCACAATCACATAATAACCTCTCCTCCTTTGAGGTTGATTCAATCCAAATTCATCACCCAATCAATATTCTAGAATCTAGCATCTATTATCTATCATAATCCAGGATACCCTCCTTTCTTCCTCAAAGAGTTCCTATCTGGTTCACAGTCTTTCTCTTCTCTCCAACTCCTGCCCTCATAATAGGGAACTTCAACATATGTCAAAAACCCTAAATTCCCAGTTCCTCGATCAGCTTAATTTTCCACCCACTTGTTCATTTCACCTCATCTGCACAGAAACATGTTCATGCCCATCCTGACATCATCTATAAGTTTCCACTTCCACATTCACTTGTCTACCTTGCACATCAGTTTTCTCATCACTTAAATGAAGATGATAATAGTGGCTTGTACTTCACAGAACTGTTATAAAGAAGATGTATATAAAGTATCTTATAAATGTCAAGTAATAGTAGTAATAATAGCAGCAGCAGCAACAATAGTAGTAGTATAAGCCCTTGTTACTATCTACCTAAAAGAATGTAATAGCCTCCTAACAGATATTTCTGCATTCACTCTTTACTCTTCATTAGTCTGGTCATGTCACACCTTTGATCAGAACTCCTTCCTCAGAGACTCCAGTGACCACTTCAGTAGCAATAAACAAGCAAAATTCAAACTCATTTTGGAATGGAGAGTTTTTGTTTGGTCTTGGTAAATGGAAAGAGTTTCCCCTCCTATTATCCCCCATGAAGGGCTAAAAGTCCTGACATACTGTAGTTAATCTTTGTGATATAGACAGCATATACTAGGATCCCAGCCAATGTGGCAAGCACCCTACTAGGTGGTATGCCTAACCAATAACAGTCTTACTAACAAAACCCAATAAAGCTGAGCCAAAATTAATTTGTTAGCTACATGAACCATTAACTGTTCTGGCTGTTTGCACACATATGTCTTTAATGCTTATTTCCAAGAACTTCAGAAAGAAGCAATAGCCATTAAATATATTATGTGAATCAACATTCACAGCCTGCTGATAACCAAAATTTAAAAACTCCAACTGTGATGACATAAAGACATAAAAAAGTAAGCTCATTTTCATTAAACTGCTTCTTCTATTTGGTATTACACTTGACTTTAGAATATAGACACGATATTTTATTATTATTATTATGCCCTCTTCGCTTCTCCCTCTATACTAGTTCACTTGGTGATCTCATCAGTTCCTATGGATTTCATTACTATCTCTATGCTGGTGATTCTCAAACCTGCCTTTCCTGCACCAATCTCTACACTGACATCCAATCTCATATCTCCAAATGCCTTTCAGAAATCTCAAACTAGATGTCCAGTAGACATTTTAAACTCGATAAATTCAAAACAGAACTCATTATCTTTGACCCTAACTCCCCCTTTATATGATCCCAATTGCTACAGAAGATAACACCATCTTCTCAGACCTCCTACTAGCACCATAGGAGTCAGCCTTTATTTCTCACTATCTCTCATCCCCCATATCCAATCTATTGTTAAGGCCTGGTGATTGCACCTTCCCACCATCTCTCACCCCCTTCTTTCCTCTGACAATGCTGCCACTCTAGATCAGCCCTCATCCCCTCAACATCTGGACTGTTGCAATAGCCTGCCAGTGGGTCTTCCTGCCATATTTCCCTACACTAATCCATCCACATTCAAAATAAAACTGATTATTTTTATCTCCAAATCTACCCTTCTTCTGAACTTTCCCTTTTCTGTCAAAAGCATTGCTCTCCCTATAGTCATCTGGGTTCTTTACTCTGGTGTTATGTTTGACTCCTCACTCTTCTTCACTGATAACTAATCAGTTGTCAAATCTTATTGATTCTGTTTTCCAACATCACTTATTTCCATTCCCTTCTTTTCACGCACACATTCTAGTTCAAATGTTCACCACCTCTACCTGGGTTATTACAGCAGCCTCCTAATAAAACTTTGGCTTCTCTTCTTATCTCCAATCTATCCTCTGTTCAGCGACTAAAATATTTTCCACAAAATAAGTCTAATGATGTCACTTTCCTATTCAAGAAACTTCAGTTGCTCCCTGTCTCCTTGAAGATAAAATACAATCTCCTCTGTCTGGCATTTAAAGCCCTTCACAAACTGTTTCCTGCCTACTTCAGGTTTATCCACATAACTCCCTCCATACATTCTACTGTTCCCTGACTTCAGCAGTCTCCTACTTTCATACTTTTAGACAGAGCATCTCCCTTACTCAAAATATAGTCTCTCAACTATGACAGACTGGACTCTTCTCAGCAATGCAGTGATATAAATCAATCCCAAAAGACTCGTGATGGAGAGAGATGTCTACATCCAGAAAAAGAACTAGAAAGCACTGAGTTTCAATCCTGATTGAAGCAAACTACTTGACCTCTTTCTTTTTATTGTTTGGCTTTATTTTCTCTTTACCATTTTCCATTCCATCTAGTACAACCGACTTTGTAACCTGACTAATGTCTAATGTGAAAGTATTTGCAGATCCTATACTGGATTGCATGGTGTCGTGGGGGGCAAAGGAGGGGGAGGGGAGAGAGAGCAAGAAAATTTGAAACTCAAGATATTATGGAATTGAATCTTGTAAACTAAAAGTAAACTAACAAATTAATAAAGACAAAAAAATTTAAAAAAGAATTGTAGTCCTTACTAAAAATTACATATTTTACTCTAAATTATGTCTTTATGATTGTGAACCAAAATAAAACATTCTGAAATGAAAAAAAAAATATATATATATACTCTCTCATCACCTCTGCCTCTTAGAATTCCTAGTTTTCTTCAAGTCTTGATTCATGTGTCATTTTCTATGGCAAGCCTTTCTTGATTCTCCTCAACATGAATGCTTTCTCCTTATCCCTCAGACTATCTTGCATCATATGTATTCGTTTCTAAGTTATATTCTCCCAGTAAAATGTAAGTCCCTTGAGGTTAGGGTGCATTCTTAGTTTTGATTTTCTGTCTCTAGTCCCTAGCAGAGTACCTTGTATGTAGGAACCACTTAGTAAACACTTATTGGATTGAAGGGTGTGATAGGATAGGATAAAATTACTAAGGTTATGTTACAGAGCCTTCTACACATATGGTATTTAAAAACATAATGGGTATCCATTTTTCCTATATGGTCTTTACATAGTTATGCCTTAATTCAAATAGAATCACTGATATCTTAAGATAGCTTCTAACCATGATTTCTGCTAGATATCTCAGTTTACTCTGAAGCTAGTCTGAATCATATGAATTAAACATGAAAGATGCACATACCAATTAGTCACACTTCCCTAGCTTTTTTAAACATGTCTATTTCATATATATACATATTACAGTAATTCTCATTATTATTTACCTTCTTAAATGATTATTATTTAAACATCTATTAAAAGGAAAAAGAAAAACATCCAACCCTCATAAAAATCTGCATATAAGAACAGTCAATGCAAGGATGTAGTGCCTCTATTATGAATATGAAGGTTTCAAAATATCCCTAACATATTTTAAAACATAATTCTTTTTTAATAAAATTCTATTGCAAAAAATTAACTTAAATAAGACTACTTAATTTTTAAATGTTTTTCACTGATTTTTTTTTTAATTTGTTATTTTTCTGTTGAAGCAATTGAAATATTCAAATTTCAAATAAAACTTGACAAGGCTAAATGTCATTAAATAGTCATGATACATAAAATTAGGAATACTAAATTAAATAGTCAAATGAATTTAATAAATGTTTTTAGTGAATAAAAGATATAGTTAGTATTAAGCTTAATGGAAATCTATAAAGTTAAATATTTTCATCAGTTATTCAAATGTTTGTCCTTTTCTTTCCAAGATCAGTAAACTATTCTCCTTTGCCACAAGACCCTTTCTATTGTTGGAGTCATTTCAATTTTTAAAATTTTCAGTCTTCTTTATGCTAGGAAAGGTCATCATATTTGGTTATGGTAAATGAGCATGAAGAAATAATTCTATTAAAGTAAATTAATAAAGAATAACAGAAACAAATTCAGAAGATAGTAAGTAGAAAATGAAGGAGACTTTACACAGAGATTACTTGTTCTCCTTTCATTCAATTATCCACATCTTGCAGTTTGGCTTCCAAACTAATCACTCTAGTGATACTGCTCTCTCCAAAGTTACCACTGATCTTTTTATTCTCAGATCTAGTGATCTTCTCAGTCTTCATCTTGATTGACCTTTCTGTACTATGTGACACTTTGGAACTCTTCTCCTAGAGAACCTCTCCTCTGGGCTGTTTTGATGTGCTTTCTCTTAGTTCTCCTATCAGTTGGACAATTACTCATTTCCCTTTGCTGTACAATCCTCTATGTCCCATCAGCAAACTGTATATATACTCTCAGACTCTGTACTGACCCTCTTCTATTTTTTCTCTACACATTGTCTTTTGTTGATTTTATCAGGTCCTATAGGTTCACTTATTGCCTGTACATATAGTCATCACTTTCAGCAAATTCAAATTATGCAAATTTGACTCCACATAAAGAATTTTGAAAAAAAAAATCTGAATGAGGATTCTGAATGAGGAACTGATTGAACTGTTAGCTACAAAGATTTCAGACAAAGAAAGGGAAGCTTTAAAACCTGATACTGAACCAAAAAGGTTCATAACAAAACAGTAGGCAGAAGTATTTTATCATTTGAGTGATTTTTTCTTGTGTTGAAAAGACAGATCTAAATACTTCAAGATTTTTAAAAATTCAAAGAACTTCTTGGGAATAACATTGCTGGCTATTGTCAGATAATATGAGGGGGGGAAAGGAGAGTCACTGTCTAAACATCTCTTGATGGCTTCATTTTTTTAAAAAATTGCACAGTCAACCACTAGTGATAAAGGCTAAGTACAGTAGGTAGGAAATGGGCAATATACTGTTTATGTTTACTGTATAATTCTGTACATAATTTATCATTAACTCTACCTTTCATTTCATAATTCTATTTATTATCATGGTACAGTATTTTACATGTCTGCATTTTAGAATAATTTATAATAGAATAATTTACTTGCATAAAGGTATTATTTTTATGCCTTTATTATATAGGTTAGGTGAAGTGGCTGGGTAGGAGTAAATTTGCATTATGTAAAAAACATATTTTATGTAGAGATCTGCAGAAAGGTCCACTTACATAAAGTAGGAACTGCTGTCTACAGATGACTCCCAGAACTCTATATCCAGTGTTCTTCTCTTCTGAGCTCCAGATCCATACAACAAAATGTTTGATGGACACTTCTAACTAGATGTACTATTGGTTCAAACTGTGGCAAGTAGAAGATGAAAAAACTAAATAAAATAAAGGTTCAATCTTCTAAGCTATAATGGTAATGGGAATTTGAAGATTTTCCTGGCCCCTTAATAGGCTGAATGTAGTCACATGGAGCCTGTAGTGGGAGGAGTTTGCTGGAGCAGGAAGGGTGTAGCAGAGCACAGAGGAAGGTGGGAGTCAGAGCAGTTAGAATGGAGGGAGGAGAAGAGGCAAGGAGACAGCTAGGTTTGTGAGAGTCTGTTTGTAGTAAGGCTTTGGGATGGTGTTGCTTCCTACAGTGATAAGATGTATTAACTTCTTTGTTGCTATGATGGATTTGGTTTTCTGGTAATGGGATTTGGTTTTCTGGTGTCTGAATAAATGTTTTTTTTCCTATCTTATATATGGAGAGACTGTTGTATTTTGCAATTCAGAACTATGTGGGCATATTCATAGTCACCATCAGTGCTGTGAATATTGCCTTGGTAATACACAGGTACATTGGTTTATTAAGCAATATTATTAAGCATACCAATTACCCAACAAACCAGGACCAGGCCTCCTTATTTTAGGCCTGGACCCCGAATACAGGTACAGATAGACTTTCCTGCATTAAAAGAAATAAGGCCAATTAATGAAAAGGAAAAAATACAACATTAGGTAATCTAATTTCTAATCAGAGGAAAAATTAGGGACTTTCCAAGTTGGGAGAGAACAGGTGCAATTCCCTGAAATCAGTAAAAGAGATGTCCCGCTCTCCCCAACTGTCTGTGAACAATCAAAGGAACATAGAAATAATAACTGTTTGATCAGTATGGGATCAATTTTCAGATAAGATTCATGGGTTGTTTATGATGTACAACTTTGAGAAAACTCATTACACATCAATCTCTGGATCTGATTGAGTTTCTGGTCAGCATAACCTAGGTTTTTGGTTAAGGATATCTAAGCAGCAGATAGAGGTGGACCAGCTTCCCGGTCATAAAGGGTTAAGTTCAAACAATGCAACAAGATTTTCTCTCAGTTTTCACAATTGAATAAAATTTTCTCATGGGACGAACTTTGGACTAAAGCCACAAATGAAGAAAAAGGGAACTGAGCTGGCTCCAGAATTGAGGAACTAGATGGATCAGTGTGGTTCACCTAGTTCCCATAATTAACCATTTGCTGTCCTAATCCCTTTAATTCCCTCAAAACTCACCATGTCCAAAACAGAAATCATTATTTTTTCCCCAAAAACCTACCTTCCTTAATTCTGTCAAAGGTACCACCATTCTTCTAGTTACCCAGGTTTGTGATCTTGGAGTCAACCGTGACTCCTCACTCTCCCACAGACAATCTCCAATCAGTTGCCAAGTCTTGTCAATTCTATCTCCCCCACAAAGTCTCACATTTATTCCTTTCTCTTCAGTCACACAACTGCTCCAGGAACCCAAGCCCTCCTCACCTCTTGCCTGTACTACTGAGTTAGCCTGTCTCTAATCATTCCTTTCCCCAGTTCATCCACCATATATGTCAAGGCTTTGATTAAGAATTTCTTGTAGCTCCCTATTGCTTGCTAAGTCAAACACAATCTTAGCTGTTTGACTTTTCAAACCCTTCACAAATTGTCTCTAGCCTATCTTTCCAGGTTTATTTCCCATTACTTTCCTCCTTGCACTGCTTAGCCCAACCAAACAGGCCCCTCCTGCAGATCCTTCTACGTCACATTCTATTTCCTAACTCTATATCTATGAATGGGTTGTCTTGTGTGCTATAAGGGGTTACCTCCTTGCCTATCTCTTAGAATCCCTAGTTTCCTTTTAAGATTAGGTCATATACCACCTTCTACTAAGGGTTTTCCTGATGCTGCCTGTTGCTAAAACCCATAATCTCCCCTTACAAAAAAAATTGGCTTATATTCACTTCATATATATTTTGTATCTTCTTATATATGAGTATCTATTGTTTTCCTAGATGGAACGTAAGCTTGTTGAGGACAGGGACTGTTTTTTTAATTAATCCTAGTTTCTACTATATTAAATGTATAAGTTTAAAATTAAAATTATATAACTCCCCTGATTTTAGAGTAGGAAATTTACACTGTATAGTCTGAAGTTGAGAGCTAAAGACCAGAATGTGTAATCTGTTCCACCTTCTACTATATCCAAACTAAGATTATGGTTACACAGGTAGCAAAACTATAACTAAGGTAGTACAATTGTGGTTTTTTTCCCAGAGCATGGAATTTAGAATGTGCTGAGAGCATTTGCAATCACTCACCAATGTAAGGGGGGCATGGAGGAAATGACTTTATCATTTAGTTAGCAAGAATAAACAAGAAGCTATCAGATATTAGTGTTACATTCCTTTCCAACCCATCCTAATGACCAAATGCAAACAATTCCTAGAGGCTCTGCATTTAACACAGTTCTTCAACCTAAGATAAGCTTCCTATAGCTTGTGGGTACAGATTGTAGTATTTGCCCTAGAAGCAAAAATTCCTAGTAATGACTTTGACCAGAAGCCTGCTTAAAACAGAGACAATATCCTCCCCCATTCCCTGACCCCTCACTCTTTCCTCCCTCATTCCTGGAATAGAATAGAAAGGTTATGGTGCAGTAGAATAAAATGCTGACCTTAGAATCCCAAAGGTCTAAGTACAAGTCCTCACTCTTACAATAGCTATGACTTTGATCAAGCCCCTTAAATTTGGGGGATTTCAGTTTCCTCATTTACAAAACCAGGTATTTAGACTTAATGATCTCTAAGGTCTCTTATCTGTCTAAAATTCTGAGTCTAAGTTTAACCAATACAGATGATAAAACGTGCTATGTTGTGGAAGAAAACTTAGAAGATGTGGGATCATAGCTTTAGCGTTAAAGGAACCTTAAGGACATCTAGTACAAACTCTTCATTTTACAGATGAGGAAACCAAATTCCACAGAGGCTAATGAAAGTCGGTCAAGCTCACAGTCAGTTACTAGCAGGGCCAAAATTCAATCCCAGGTGCCATAATTACAAATCTAGCATCCTGTCCGTGATACCATGCTGATTATCTCTTTGTATTAATTGTAAATCAATAAGAACACAGACCTTATCACCTAAATTCATCAGCTAAACTATCAGGTTTTGATTTTCAGATTTGCCAAAGCAACTCACGTTAAATTCTAAAGAACATTCAATATCCCAGGGCAAACATTCTCAAAATTTACTCTCAGAGCACTAAACCACAACTATCACTAAGACTAAGTCATCAAAGAGAAAGAAATTAAATGTTTTTACCTTATCAGTTGTCTTCCAAGTTAGTATTTAATTTCATTTACACTAATTTATAAGTCCTCCTTTGTGAGAGAGAAAAATTCAGCAAATTGATACCATAATTCTGTGGTTTTGTGAGTAATGCTATACTCAATAATGATTTCCTTTACAGAATATGCATGTGCTTACTATTCCTTTCATTCTTCCAGGAAGAAGAATTCAGAACAATTCCTTGTTTAAGAAATGTAGAAATGGGCCTCCTGGAAACATTCCTTCCATCTTTACTACATCTTTCTCTCTGAGAAGCTTCATGATAGTAAACAGAACAGTAACAAAAACAGACAACTTGCAGATTTTCTACTTCTAGGAACCCAAAAATGTATCACAGTTTAACGTATTATCAGGTTTCAAAATACTACTCTAATACTGCTGTTAATTCAAGTGTCCGGAGCACTGGACTAGACTCACGAGATCCAGGGTCTATTCATCACTCTACCATAACTTGCCATTTTCACCTTAGGTGAGTCACTGCTTAGGCTTCAGTTTCCTATTCCACAAAATGAGGAAATCACGCTAAACTAAGTCTAAGAATTTCTTCAGTGTCCAAAGTAACTGTCCTTATTATTCCATATTGTGCAACAGGTGGACTGTATCAATAAGAGTTCCCAAAGAAAGAATCCCAGTAAACTCCTACACATCCTCTTTCATTCTCTGAACAGCAAATGCTTCTTAATTTGCCCTAACAACCTAGTTGCATTAGGTCTCTGAAAGAAGTTCAAACTTTTTAGCCATCTATGAAATGACATGTTTAACCCCTTTCCCTATTTCCATGTAATCTTAACTTTCTAGTTAAGCATATAAAAAGCAGGCACTAATTGAATTTATACTCTCTGCAGCTGAAAAAATAATGGTAAAAAGGAATTAAGTAATTGCATTTATTTTTACCAGACTCATGATCTTATCAGTGTAGAAAGTACCCCATGAAGAATTTCCTCTACCAGCGCAGATTAGCACTCCTTCCAAAACACAGAAGGGTACCTGGGAATACCGAGAGGTTTGGTAGCTGGGTGGTACAGTAGATAGAACTCTGGGCTTGGAACCAGGAAGACTCATTTTCCTGAGTTCAAATTCAGCCTCGGGAGTTTACTATTTTTGTGACCCTGGGCAAGTCACTTAACCCTGTTTGCCTCAGTTTCCTCATCTATAAAATGAATAGTAAACCACTCCAGCATCTTTGCCAAGAAACCCTAAAAGGGGATCACAAATAGTGGGACATGATTGAAACAACTCAACAATAACTAAGAGGTTAAACGAATGGCTGAGGGTAAAGTCAGGATATGTCAGAGGTGACATTCGGACCTAAGTCTTCCTGGCTCCAGGGCCACTTCTCTATCCCAGACTCTTCCTCTCATGAAGAACCTCAGATAGCCTAATACGTGCATTTGAAAATACAAATACAATACACAAAGTTTCCTGTGCCTTCATTAAAATCCATTTATTTGGACAGGTGATATTTAACAGCTCCGCAAAAGGAAGTCAACACTAGTCAGCTAAGTCTAAAACACATTCTCAATAAATATAGAAATACACAATGAATAGTTAATGTCTAGGTCAGTCTTTGATGTTTCTTTATTGCATGCTTATTTTTATTGAATCATTTTTAAAATCATTAATTCTTATGTAAGTAATTATTACCCCTCTATTATTTCAATGAGATGAAGCATAGCAAGGTTTTTTAACCAGTAAAACAGTTTATGATGCCTTAATAAGGTTTGATAAGCTACTTCATTATATAGAAAAGTTATTAAAATTTAGTATTATACCATCTAAAGTCTGGATATCAGACTCAATGGGTTTTTTTTAATCCTTTTGAGGACTGAGGGCAAATTTCATGAATATTTCTTTACATATGAAATATTACAATGCTCCTATCTTAAGACTTATTGAGGTACAAGATCTGTGTTAATTATTTACATTTTAAACTGCTCAAGTATTCTGTTTTCTTGCCTTTGAATAACTAAAAGATCATTTAAAATCTTTTTTACTTAACTTTTACATAAGAATGTGATACAACTTTAGCAACTACTAAAATATATAGGATTCTATCCAATTGTTTAGAACAGGACCTTCAATCCCTACTTGAACCCCTTCTCCTCTCCATAGTAATCCTAGAGACCCCCTGATTGCCCTTATTGCAGCTCAGAATTCCTGAGCCCAAGTGCTCCAACAACAGCTGCATCCACCCAAGTATCAGGATCAAAGGTATGCATTACCTCACTGGACTCAATCAGTTTTTCTAGAGCTGAAAACTACTTGCCCTCTGCATAATATCTTTGTAACATAGTTATACCAACTATGTTAACCTTAATATATAATCAAGTTAAACAACATTAGTTCCTTTAATTTTTACTCACAATTGGGAGGATCAAATGAGAGAATATTTATTAAGCCCTTAGCAGAGTACCAGGCACATAGAAGGTCCTTAATAAGTGTTTGTCCCCTTTTCCTTCCTGTCCCCATAGTTCCTATTTTCTAGTCACTTTCCAATCACCTGATTTCCAGTCCCTTTCCTGTGAGACCTCTAAAAATTTGCTGCTGCTCTGGAGTTATAAAATCCTAACCTGAGCATAAGATTTCTTCAACTCAGTTCAATGGGAAGATTATAACACATTTCTTTTTTTTTTAAACAAATGCTTTGTTAACTTCTGTTTTACATCATTCATTTCCGCCAGATTTTGAGTTACAATTATTTTCCTCCCTGTTTTTCCCCTACCCACCCTCCCAGAATAGCAGACCCACAAGATATCGCTTCCTCCAATCTGCTCTCTCCCATATCTTCTCCCACACCCCCTTTGACTTTTCCATTAGAGGAAGGTGAATCTCTGTGTCCCAATGCCTGCACATCTTATCTCCCAATTACAAGCAAAAGAGTATTAATAATAGTAATTATATATATTTGAAACATTTAATTTTAAGACCTCAAATTTCAGATCCATTCCCTTCCTCCCTTGTCACCCATTCCCTCTGGGAAGATAATTCAGTATGTGTTGTACATATATAGCTATGCAAAACATTACCATAGTAGATATATTGTAAAAGACTGCTTATAATTCCCTCCCACTCATCCCACCCCCAACCTGGTCCATTCCCTACTTGATCCTGTAGGACACAGGTAGTGGGTACTTCCAACCTTCCCCGCCAACAAGAATGCTCTCCCATCCATCATCCCTCCTCTCATCCTCCTTCCCCCTATTCTGCTACAGGTTGAGATATCCCATTTAGTATGTATGTCATTCTCTCCCTGAACCAAATTGAATGAGAATGTGGTTTTGCTTTTTTGCCTTCCTATTCTTCCCCTCCCTTGCAGCCACTTCCCCTTGCTTCTTCAACATGAGATAGTTTACCCTACCCTGTCTCTCCCCATCTCCTCTTGCCACTTTCCTCTCTCAACTCATAATTTCACCCCTTAAGTATTCCCCTTCCCAACAAATTCAACCTATGCCCTCTATCCATATATAACTGTAAACATATATACACACATTCACATATGTATTCACATGACCATACACCCTTCTTCCATTATTTTCATACTGAGAAAGATTTCCTCAGTCACAGTTATTGTTTTTCCATATAGGAATGTAAATAGTTCAACTTTGATAAGTTCCTTTGGATTTCTTTTCCCTCACTACCTTCTCAGGCATCTCTTGCTTCTTGTGTCTGGATGTCAAATTTTCTATTCAATTCTAGTTTTTTCCTCAAGAATGCTTGAAAGTCCTCTATTCCACTGAATGATCATATTTTCCCCTGAAACAAAATACTCAGTTTTGCTGGGTAGGTGACCCTTGGGTTCAGTCCCAGCTCTTTTGCCCTCTGGAAAATCATATTCCATGCCCCTCAATCCCTCAGTGGAGAAGCTGCCAGGTCCTGGGCTATTCTGATTGTGTTTCCACAATATTGAAATTGTTTCTTCCTGGCTGCTTGTAGTATTTTATCCTTGATCTGGGGATTCTGGAACCTGGCTATAATATTCCTGGGAGTTTTCTTTTGGGGATCTTTTTCAGGAGGTGATCTCTGGATTCTTTCAATCTTTATTTTGCCCTCTGTATCTAAAACATCAGGGCAATTTTCCTTGAGAATTTCTTGAAGGGTGATTTCTAGGTTCTTTCCTTGATCATGGCTTTCAGGTAGTCCAATAATTTTTAAATTGTCTCTCCTGGATCTATTTTCCATGTCAGTGGTTTTTCCCATGAGATATTTCACATTGCCTTCTACTCTTTCATTTGTTTGGATCTGCTTAACAGCATCTTGATTTCTCATAAAGTCATTAGCTTCCATTTGCTCCAGTCTAACTCTGAAGGAATGAATCTCCTCAGTGAGCTTGAGATTCTTTTTCCATCTGGCAAATTTGGCTTTTTAAGGCATTCTTCTCCTCATTGCCCTTTTGGGCCTCCTTTGCCATTTGAGTCAGTCTATTTTTTAAGGTGTTGTTTTCCTCAATCAGGCTGTTGACCCTCATTTCATACTTTTCCTGCATCCTCATTTCTCTTCCCAGTTTTTCCTCCACTTCTTTTATTTGATTTTTAAAGTCCTTCTTAAGGTCCCCTATGGCCTGCAACCCGCTCATGTTTTCCTTTGGGGCTTTTGGAGCAGGATTTCTGACCTCACAGTCCTCCTCCTGTTCTATGCTTCGATCCTCTTTGCCCCAAAGTAGGAGTCTAAGGTTGCATTTTTCTGTTTAATTTGTTTCCTTTGCCTTGGCATGTTGCCACTTAATTACTTGACTTTTGGGCTTGTTGCCACAATATGGCTCTGCCAGACAGGGAAACTTTCGCCCCGAAAGTGTGGGGGGACAATGTCCATTTCTGGCAAGCTGGAAACCCACCCACGACCTCCACCCCAGATCACGATCCAGATCCAGGGAGGTTAAAGCAAGAGCGATTACCCCCCCAAGACTGATTGCTGGATCTCCCTACAGTTTGCAGGCCAGGAGCTGGAGCTGCCTCTAAAAACTACAAAATGCGGTGTCTCCTCAGTGGCCTCTAGCCCCCAGGGGAGGAAGCCAACACATTCCCCAAATACTGGTCCCAAAGTCCATAGGGCACTAACCTCTCACTTTGTCCTAGGCATATCTATATTGATAATTCTGGAATCGCCACAGCTGCTGGTGTTCTGGGGTCCCTCCAGCCAGCTGCTGGCCCGGCTGCCCTGGGGCTAAAACCTCGACTCAGGAGGACCTGTGCTTGGCTCCCCAAGCACTACACTGCGCTGGCCCTTCCTGCAGGGCTGCTGGGCTGTCCTCACGGGAGGTTAGCTTCTCTGTGTTGTTCTGTGGGTGCTGGGGCTCCAGAAGTTGTTCAGAGTCCCCTTTTACATAGTTTGGTGGTGATCTGGGGGGAGAGTGGCTTGGACACACTGTTTCTACTCTGCCATCTTGCTAACATCTCCACACATTTCTTACATGCTACAATTCAATTTATGCATCTTGTGTTCCACTGTTAATTTCAAAGGGCTGCCTAACTGCTCACAAATTTAACTCATGGTTCAGTACAATCCCCAAATATTTTCAAGTTAAGACTAGACACATAAAAAATAGACTTCAGGTTATTTGAAGTATGCTTTTAATCTTTCTTTGCTTTTCACATGACCTATTAATTGACTTATTTAACATGTAACCAAATGGCATTTTGAAGAATCTCTAAAGCTAAAGCATGTTTTCCTTTACACAGGGGAAGGATCTTAAGAGAAAAATATTAATGACTCTCAATGCCTTCCTTGTCCAGGACAAATAGGAACCAGAAAAGAAACACAGATTCACAATTGGAGTCTCAAAATAGATTTTTGTCCTTAGATCGCTAATCAGTATCAAACAGAGAGATTTACAAATAGTATGGGCTGAATAAATATTTACCAATTTTGAATTAAAAGGAATTTAAAAAGTTGTATAATCCAAGTCTCACCTTAACTGAGAAACAATCCCCCCTACAATGAGCTTTCATTCAAAAGCTACCAGTGAGAAACACCCCATTTGACTTCTGTACATTTTTCTTGGAGTCAAAATCTGATCCTTGGCAACTTTGATTCACTACTTCTATTTGTTTCTTCTGGGGCAAAGCAGAATAAGTTTAATCCTTCTAAATGGCAGTTTTTCAAGTACTTGAAGACAGCTATCATCCCCACCTTCAGGAAAGACTTTTCTCCAGGCTAAGCAGACCTACTTCCTTGAATTAATCTTCATCTAACATGAACTTGAAGCTATTCCCCTACCTGGTTATTGTTTTATGGATGATCAACCTGTTTCCTATGCCCTGCCTAAAGGGGAGCATCCACAACTGAACAAAATACTCCAGATGTAATCTGACCAGAGTAAAGTACAAGGAAACTATGAGCTTCCAAGTATTTGAATACGCTTTTGTTAAGGCAGTGTAAAATATCATTTTAACTTTTTAAATTGTCATATCATGTTGAATAATATCAAGATATAACGCTCTTATAGATAAAATGGCAAATATGCAAGGTTAATATAGAATAAAACAATAATATAAATAGCTTGCAATATCAGACCAAACAATTTCAAAAACATAAGTGAATTGTTTAATTGATAAAAGGTGATGTGGAAATGAAATTTTCAAAACTCAAGAAAAAGCAAGGTATACATATTAGAGAAATTGGATTTAATTTTCTTAGGCAAAATTGTTCTAATTTGTTGATGTTGCATGGCACTGAATACCAAAACTGCACATAAAAAATAGTGGATTAATCAATAATCAAATATTAAGCAGAAGGCTAAAAGGTGACTCTAGAAAATGACAGCTACTTAAGTTATGGAACTTCCCCACAGCTTAAAAAAAAAGCTTTTAAAATCGATGGTATTGGTTTACTTACAACCTAATTCCAAAACTCTCTATTCATTTTTCTAAGCATTAACCTAATTATTACAATACAAAATTGAGAATCAGCTATATAAAATAATAGGAGAAAATCTATCACATTTGAGTAATTAAATAGATTTTGTTTGGTAACAGACAAGAATCATTTAAGAATAATGGAACGTGTTTTTCATTTTGAAATTCTACAAATGAGAAACGACAGAATTTCAAAATGCCTCTCTGATTGTAATTTTTGTTGTTTTTTTTTAATTTTCCTTAAACCAGGAAATACAGCAGTATTATTACAGGTTATTTTAAGGTAATAAGGACTAGAAAGGAAAAGGGAACAATTAGGAAATTCATGTGTCTACTTTCAACGTGTGTACAACCAATAATGAAGTTAAAGAACACATTTCAGAATTGTTTTAAAAGAAATTAGATTTATTTCATGTAGCTATAATATGAACTATTAGCACCAATGTAGATTGCAAGATAGACTTTGTCTTAAAATGGAGAAGAATTTCCTAACAATTAAAGCTGCCCAAAAATTAATATACTGATTCATCAATGAGTGAATTCCCTCATCACTAGAGATTTTCAAAGTCTGAATTATTGGAGATGTCATGGAGAAGAGACTAAGCTTTCAGTTAAGGATTGAACCAAATAGAGTATGAAGTCCCATTATAGAACTTTTGAAGGCTTCTATGGCTAAAATATTGAACACTAATGAAGTTTTCAAAATAAAGTACAAGAACTTTGTAATGAGAGTCAGAAGACTGTCAGTTACACTCCCAGCTGAGATAATTATTAGCAGTATGACTTGAAATAAGTCACTTTGGAAACATCACTAAAATACACTGGCTCTCAGTTTTGTTTAATCTGTAAAAAAGGGGCTATTAAACTGACTAATCTCTGAGGTCCTAATTAGCTCAAACATTCTATGGGTTCATGGTTCTAAATTCCTGGCATAACAGTGGATTTTTTTGGACCTGATATTCCTCTATTGTATTTCTCCAGAGAGCTTGAGATATTCCTTATAGAATAATTAAATGAATTTAAAATTATTTAAGTGTTTACCATATGCCAAACACTGTGCTAAGTACTGGAGAGATAAATACAAAAGACAGTGCTTGCCCTGAAGTAGTTCATCTTCTAATAGAAGAAAACAATACATATAAGGGAGCTCAAGTTGAAAAGAGAGAGGGGTTGGCAGGGGCAGAGGCTGCTGTGTACAGCATCATTTGGAGATGGTTGAGAAGTGGGGGTGACACAGTTCCAGGCAGGAAAAGGGGACAATTCATCTCTCAGAACCCAGGGCATCATAAGCAGAAATACATGTTCTTGTGGGAGAAAGAGAATGGCTAGAATGCCAGTATCAAAGTTTTGGAGATGATTATAGATATGATCTAATTAATTCCCAATGCTACTTTCAACATACTTCCTTACATAGTTCACATTAGGAGTTTCTGTCATTTCCATTATGTGCCACTTGATTT
This sequence comes from Gymnobelideus leadbeateri, assembly GCA_011680675.1. NCBI lineage: Eukaryota > Metazoa > Chordata > Mammalia > Diprotodontia > Petauridae > Gymnobelideus > Gymnobelideus leadbeateri. The sequence continues at coordinate 111,736 of WOXC01010329.1, read as the reverse complement.
GCTCAACCCATAGAATTTAACTGGTAACTGAAAACCCCTAATATTCTCTTAATTGTCCTACCTGATTGGTTCTTCTCAATCTTCAACTTTTTTTTTCCTTTTCTACAGCATTTACAATTGTCAACCACCTTCTCCTAGATGCTCTCACCTGTCTGGATTTTTATAGCACTCATTTCCCTCCCTCAGTTTTCCTCCTACCTTTGTGTCTACTCTTCCTCCTCAGATTACTTTGCTGAATCATGACACATGCCATTCCCTTGAACTCTGGGTATGACGTAAGGCTCTGTCCCAAATCCTCTTCTCTTTTTTACTTGTACTATCTCTTCAGACTTCATCCACTTCCATGAGTTTACTTAACATCTCTATGTACAGACCTTCTAGATTTATAAATCCAACTCTTGTATTTCTCTGGAGAGCTTCAATATCACATCAATTGCCTATTAGATTAGATTTGAATCAATGGCCTAGAGCAGGACTGCACAACATACAGCCCTCGGGCCACTTGTGACCTTCCCTGATTTCAGGAAGCCTGAGAAAAATGTAGAAGGTACAAAAGAAAGTAAAGATTTAATGAGTCCACAGCCCTCTGTGGCCTTCCACTAGTCACTATTGTGCCCATCATGTAATTTGGCAGGTAGGTTGCCATTGTGCACTCTCTCCTGTTTGTCATATGCCTTGAGATAATCAACCATCATCATCAGTCTGCCTCTGATCTGAAAGCAGCAAGAATTGTATCTTTTCACTGTTTTCTGTCATTACTGGCATTGAACATGGACAAAATGCGTGTAGCCATGCACCAACCCAACTGATGCCCATTATGCAATGAGTGGCAACAACAGAGGGGCTTCTTCACCTCCCTTGCTACATGGCCACCCTCCAAGTTACATGAGTGTCTAGAGCTCTCTCCAAGGGCAGACACTCAGTTCAATATTTCTTTGTATGTGAACAGTTGCTATGGAGATTTTTTGGCTCTAACATTAAAATTTTGGGGGTGATTTTGTAAAATGGTGTAATGGAAATGCAAATTTAAAGATCTTCCCTGCCCCTAGCTTAAGTGCACCTGGAGGCTTGTTTTTCAGGAAAGCCCACACCTTGATACTTTGTGATTGGGCAGTGGGTCCAGAAGGTTGTTACATTCTCTGAGCCAAGAGAAGGCTATATAAGCCCTGAGGAGAGGCTTTGCTTTGGGGGCTCACTTTGAGAAGTGTTGTGTGATTTGACTAGATGAGACTCTGGGAAGCCGTTGTTGAGAGCCCCCCCGGCTTTGAAAACCCAGATGTTGATGCTTCCCTCTCTGGTAACTGTGATTTGGTATTGATGCATGTAATGTTGGGACAGTTTGGAAGCCTGTCTAATCTGTAAGCTCTGTAACTCTGAAGTTCGGGGTGCTGACCTTTTCCCCCTGAACTAGGTAATGTGTGTTTGTTTGATTAAAGTAAGCTTGTTAACCCATTTTGAGTTGCTTTCCTTTTGAAAAGCAGATCTAAGAACCTGTGTTGGCAGTCACCCTGGGGATATTGGGGTGCTTGCTGCTACAAATGGGTGATAAAAAGAAATGTAAGATTGAATAAGAACATACAGTACTTAATCTGGAGTGGAAAAATAGATACTTGTTTACTTATCCAAGGGACAAAAAGTTGAGTTTATTTGCAGAGAAGTAATAGACATTCTGAAGGAATACAATCCTCATCACCATTTCAAATAAAAACATCCTGACTTAAGCAAATTTGACACCAATGAAAACAAATTAAAGGGTCCAAATTGTTGAAAAATCTCAGTTGGGAACAATAGTTTTTCAACAAAGAAAACTCAAAAAATGAGGTGGCTCCTGAAGTTAGCTTTCAGATTCCTAAAGAAATTGATTTCAAACATGATTCCAGAGTACAATAAACTGACCACCAACAAGAATTTTAATACATCCTACTAACTAAATGTAAATAGTAAGAAAACCTGGAAAATGTATTAAAATTTGTACCACTTAGCAAAGAAATATAAATGTGACTTCATGATAAATAAAAATTTGAATAAGTAATACTTAAGTAATAAGTAATTAATTGATATTAATTAAAATTTCCCTTTTCTAAAATATGATTTATTGGCAAAATAGTTTAGTCATTAATTATATCTTTACTTGGAAACTGAGCTGCTAAAACCTATCTATGCCCCAGAGAAGTTTAGCCTATTTTAATTTGAGCCGCCCCAAAGAAGTTTAACCTATTTTAATTTGAGCCATTATCTACTGCCAAGTTATTATGCAGGTCTGTCCTAGAGGCACTTCAAATTCAACATATTTAAAATTGAATTCATTTTCCCACAAAAAACTCACCCCATCCCTTCTAAATTACCATTCCAAGTCACACAGACTCCCAATCTCTGGGTCATCCTCAAATTCTCATTCTCTCTCAATCCACAAATCTAATCAGTAGTCAAGATTTATTCAAGCCATCTCTTGAATATATCTGCTACTTTCCACTCAAATGACCACTCCCCAACTCAAGGTTTTCATCACCTCTTGCCTGGATAGTTATAATAGATTCCTTAATGGCCTCCCTAATCAAATATCTCTCCTCTCCAATCTATTCTTCACAGAGTAACCAAGGTAAAGTTCCTAAAGTATAGATCTGATCACTCTGCTACCTAATAAAGTCCAGTGATTCCTTAATACCCTTAGGCTCAAAGGCACACTCCTGTGTTTGGCATTTAAATTCCTTCCTAGCCTAACTCCAACATACCTTGACAGGTTTAGATATCATTTCCCTTCACACACTTTATGGTCCAGCCAAACTGTCCTTCTTGCTATTTCTTACACATAATATCCTGTCTCCCAATACTCCATGCCATTGCACTAGCCTGGAATGCACTCCCTAATTACTTCTACCTTTTCTTCAAACACAACTCAAATGCCTTCTGAACAAAATTCTTCCAGGTCTCTCCAATTGCTAGTGCTTCCCTTCATAAAATTACCTTCTATTTATTTTGTATTTTATTGTATATATACATATATACGTATATATACACATACTTGTGCATGTGTGTATGTGTATATGTATATATGTGTGTGTATATGTATATATATAAACACACTTATATGTGTGTGGATAGATACATAGATATAGAGAGATAGAGATGTATATGCACTAATGGAACCATTTTTTTGTATTTGTGTCCATGGTGCTTATCACAGTGCCTGTTATGTGGTGGCTACTCAAGAAATGCTTGTTTATTAATTTATTGAATGAAAAAGTTCAACAGACTTGGACACATAAAATATAAGGCAAAAAATATAATGCAAATTAAAATGTTTTCTTTTTCTTTTTTGCCATATCAAAGATTCATAATTCCTTTTATAATCTATCAATGGTTTTAAAAATAATTAGCAGGACATACAACTTAGAGGGTATTTTTTTTTAAATATTGATCCTGAAAGTAAAGTTAGTTTTTAGGTTTTATCTTATAATATTAAATGCTATAGTTAGGACATTTTTCTCTAACTACTTTAGTACATAAATTAATGATCATTCTTTTCCTTCAATGAACACAGAAGTGCCAAAATAATATATATTTAAACACCTTACCAGTTATTTTCTTCATCCAAAAATACCACATCAGCTGAAAAAGACACTGGCTTCATTGATTTAAAACTAATGTGAGAAATTAGTCCTGTATTTATTCCATCTGGTGAGACTTCAATATTTTTGCCATTTGGAAAATCCACAGAAAGGACATCTATCATAACACCATCATAAAGCTTAATTGTTGGAACTCGGGCATACACTGCTGATTTCCTGTTTTCAAATTAATCATAAAGGTTAGTTCAGAAGAACTAAATATTAGATTCTCTATAAATTTACCCACCTCTTTTGTACCATTATATCAACAAAATATTCTTAAATGTTATCAATATTATTTTCTATTATTTATTATATTAGGATTATAATAACCTACTATAAATAAGCAAAGTCATCATTGTAAATCTTCTTAGATTAACTAAAACTTCGTATATGGGCAAAGAAACCAGCCATTTTAAGATTACTCTAATTATAATCATAACATTAGCCTAAACAGTACTCTTCTAAAATATGTATTTTTAACATTTTAATTGGGACAATGAACAATACCTCTATTTCTAAAATCTTAGTTTATGTTACTATATTGTTTATGTGTTTATGTAACTGTGAATAAATAAATTAAATAGGAAGGAAATGAGCATTTTTAAACACCTACTATGTGCTAAGTGCTGCAGATGACCACAGATATTTACAACAGTCCCTACTCTTAAGGAGTTTACATACAGAGAGATTCAGCTAGAATTCAGATGTAAAAGGTCCCATGTAAAGGTAAAAAAAAAAACCCATCCTCAGGGTTCAGCACGAAAGAAGATAGTAATATATCATGTTTCATATCAGTCCATTAATAAACCTGTATCAGCTTCTGATGTTGAACTCATTTACAATTCCAAGCTTGATTTTAGTAATATAAACTTTCTTTTCTGGGTTCCTCAGGCTACTGTATCCACAGAAACAGGTGACTGACCACATCCCCACAGACACTTGCTTTCTAGGATGATAGGATGTGAAGACTGGTTGAACACAGGACTTATTAAATTTGGATATACTGCCATTCTTAGGATTCTCTTGGACTCACCTGCCTGTTGGTGGCAGTTGGTCAAAAATCAGTAGGGGGCAGAGTTGTGAGGAAGGTGGCCTCCTCCACGATGAAATCACTCTCTTAGCGATGGCTGTGGGGCCCAGGCTAGAAGAAAGACTACTCGTGAGGGAGGGGTGGGGGGTGGAGGGCTGCTATTCCCAGGACTCTTGAAATCAGGCCATCTGGGTCTCAGGGAAGGAGGTGGTAATAGTGATTTGATTCTCTTGGCCAAGTCTCCTTTTTCCCTAATGATACCCATCAACAAGGCTGGTTCACCTGCCCCATGACTATGTCTCAGAACTCTTTATAAGAGGTTAATCATTCAAGCAAAAGTTCTTGGACAAATATGAAATACTTTCAATGTTGATGCTAATTAACCTTGGAAAATTTTCAAGTAGCCCTTGCAAATGAGGATTTTTTTAAAAATAAAAATCACAACTTCTAGTTTCCTATCAATTAGTTACCTTCTCTATAGCTTAACACACTCACAGTTATATAAAATATGTAAGTCATGGATATAAAAAATTTCAATAATATTTTAATACTTGGAAATCAACATAATGAGTAAAGAAAGATATAATTCATTAATTATTTAAGAAAAGGTTGCTATCTTTTTTTAAACAAATGCTTTATTAACTTCTGGTTTACATCATTCATTTCCACCAGATTTTGAGCTACAATTTAATCCCCATTTTTCCCCTACCCACCACCTCAGAATAGCAGTCCCACAAGACATCCCCTCATCCAATCTGCTCTCTCCCATATCTTCTCCCATATCCCCTTCAACTTTACCCTTAGGGCAAAGTGATTTTCTGTGCCCCAATGCCTGCACATCTTATCTCCCAATTACACGCAAAATTGTATTAATAATAGTATTTATATATATTTAAAACATTTAATTTCAAAACTTTGAATTTCAGATCCATTCCCTTCCTCCCTTGTCACCCACTCCCTTTCGGAAGATAAGCAACTGAGTATGTGTTGTACTTATATAGCTATGCAATACATTACCATAGAAGATATATTGTAAAAGATTGCTTATGTTTCCCTCCCACCCATCCCAGCCCCCACCTGGTCCATTCCCTACGTTGATCCTGTCCCTCTTTAAAATTGGGTACTTCCAACCTCCCCTCCCCCCAGAATGTCCTCCCCTCCATCATCCCCCCTGTCATCCCCCTTCCCCCTACTCTCCTGCAGGGTGAGATACCCCATTTACTATTATTTCATTCTCTCCCTAAGCCAAATTCAATGAGAATATGGTTTTGCCTTTTTGCCTTCCTGTTCTTCCCCTCCCCTGCAACCACTTCCCCTTGCCTCTTCTACATGATATAGTTTGCCCTATTTTGTCTCTCTCCATCTCCTCTTGCCACATTCCTCTCTCACCTCTTAACTTCACCCCTTAAGTATCATCCCTTCCCACCAAACTCGATCTATGCCCTCTATCCATGTATACCTGTAAACATATATACACACATTCACATATGTATTCATATGCCCATATACCCTTTTTCAATTATTTTCATATTGAGAAATGTTTCAGCAGTCACAGTTATTGTTTTTCCATGTAGGAATGTAAATAGTTCAACTTTGATAAGTTCCTTTTGGTTTCTTTTCAATGATTACCTTCTCAATCATCTCTTATTTCTTGTGTCTGAATGTCAAATTGTCTATTCAACTCTGTTTTTTTCCTCAAGAATGCTTGAAAATCCTCTATTCCATGGAATGACCATATTTTCCCCTGAAACAAGATACTCAGTTTTGCTGGGTAGGTGATTCTTGCTTTTAATCCCAGCTCTTTTGACCTCTGGAATATCATATTCCATGCCCTTCAATCCCTCAGTGTAGAAGCTGCCAGATGCTGTGCTATTCTGATTGTGTTTCCACAATATTGAAATTGTTTCTTCCTGGCTGCTTGTAGTATTTTCTCCTTGATCTGGGAATTCTGGAAACTGGCTATAATATTCCTAGGAGTTTCCTTTTTGGAATCTTTTACAAGAAGTGATCTGTGGATTCTTTCAACCTCTATTTCCCCCTCTGTGTCTAAAACATCGGGGAAATTTTCCTTGAGAATTTTTTGAAGGATGATTTCTAGGTTCTTTCTTTGATCATGCCTTTCAGGTAGTCCAATAATTTTTAAATTATCTCTCCTGGATCTATTTCCCAGGTCAGTGGTTTTTCCCACGAGATATTTCACATTGCCTTCTATTCTTTCATTTGTTTGGATCTGTTTAACAGCATCTTGATTTCTCATAGAGTCACTAGCTTCCATTTGCTCCAGTTTAACTCTGAAGGAATGAATCTCCTCAGTGAGCTTTTGAGATTCTTTTTCCATCTGGCAAATTCGACCTTTTAAGGCATTCTTCTCCTCTTTGCCCTTTTGAGCCTCCTTTGCCATTTGAGTTAGTCTATTTTTTAAGGTGTTATTTTCCTCAGTCAGGCTGTTGACTCTCATTTCATACTTTTCCTGCATCCTTCTCATTTCTCTTCCCAATTTTTCTTCCACTTCTCTTATTTGGTTTTTGAAATCCTTCTTAAGGTCCTCTATGGCCTGTAACCCGCTCATATTTTCATTTGGGGCTTTTGGTGCAGGATTTCTAACCTCACATTCCTCCTCCTGTTCCATGCTTCGATCTTCTTTGCCCCCAAAATAGGAGTCTAAAGTTGCATTTTTCTTTTTATTTTGTTTCCTTTGACTAGGCATATTGCCACTTAATTACTTGACTTTTGGGTTTGGTGCCACAGTAGGACTCTGCCACCAGACAGGGGATCTTCTGTTCCAAACGTTGGGGTCTTCACAACTTCCAGAGGTATTAGTTGGGTAGCCTCTGTGAAGCTTCCACAAGCTCTGGCAAGCTGGATACCCACCCGAGACCTCCACCCCAGACTGCAACCCAGATCCAAGGAGGTTGAAGGAAGAGCGCTTACCCCCCAAGACTGATTTCTGGGTCTCCCTACAGTTATCCGTGTTGATAATTCTGGAATTGCCACAGCTGCTGGTATTCTGGGGTCCCTCCAGCCTGCTGATGCCCAGGCCACCCTGGGGCTAAAACCACGACCCATGAGGGCATGAGCTTGGCTCCCAGAGCATTGTGCTGGCCACTCACAGAGCGCTGTGCTGGCCATTCCCTGCCAGGTTGCTGGGCTATCCTCAGTGGGAGGTTAGCTTCTCTGAGTTGTTCTGTGGGTGCTGGAGCTCCAGAAGTTGTTCAGAGTCCACCTTTTACATGGTTTGGAAGTGGTGTCGGGGAGAGTTCCTTGGAAGTGCTGTTTCTACTCCACCATCTTGGCTATCTTTTTATTACCATCATTAACAGATTTTTTTTTTTTGCTTTTTGGAGGGCAATTGGGGTTAAGTGACTCGCCCAAGGTCACATGGCTAGTTTTTCTGTTAAGTGTCTGAGGTCTGATTTGAACTCGAGTCCTGACTCCAGGGCCAGTCTTCTATTCACCTGTGCCACCTAGCCACCCCAACAGATTTTTTTGTATTGAAATATAATACTGCTACTATAACATTTTTTTTGCTGTTGTTTGTCCTTCATTCTCAAAGAGGACCATGACATCAGAAGATGATACCAAAACTTGCAAATGAATTGGATTTAAGTGAGGGAGGCCTGCACAAGCTCACCAGCCTTACTTTCTCCTCTGAATCCATCTGGGTCCAGTGGAAAGACATAGATCATGACAACTAGAGATGACCCCTATAGCCTTATGAAATCATGTAATCACATAATAGTATTGATTACAGATGAATAAAGCATTTCTAAGCTCTTAGTACATGCAAAGTATTGTGCTAGGCTTTGGGGTTACAAAAAGAAAAGTGATGAGTCTATGCTCTCAAGAAAGTCATACTCCAATGGGGGAGACAATACATACAGAAGGTTTCAGTTGTAAATCAAATGGAAAAGTATCATGGTGCTTAAGATGCAGCAGCGAAACAGAGAGGGTAATGTCTCTTCTTTAATGTCATTTCCACTGATAAAATCTTATCAGTTTATGATGTTGAACCATTTGGCAGTGTCAGGAACTTTGCTGATGAAAATTTTCTTCTTTCAGTCTTCAATAAATGCAAGTGTAGTAGCTGCAGGAGCAGTTGTAAGGCTATATTTCTGTAGGGTTAGATACTTCCTAGGATGATGGATGTAGGCAATGGGCTGGGAGCTTTGCTCTTCCAAAGGCTTTGGGGTTCAGACTGTTTACAATGGACTGTTTACATCAGAATCTGAAGGCAGACAATGGTAAAGGTGGTGGTGGTGGTGGTGGTGGTGGTTTAACTTGCCTGGTACTTGCTGTGTCCTGTCTTTTCCTTAGGGGACCCAGTTTCAGCTGGGTTGGTTTGCCTATCCTTTGTGTGGTAGTTGGTTGACATTTGGTGGGGATGATTTATGATTAAAAACATAGGTAGCTGCTAGAACCCAATTACAGTGAGAAGGAGAGATGGTAATTTTGAAACTATTTTGATTTACTCAGTCTTTGGACTATTGCCATCTAGGCTTATATGTGTTTATATAAGAACGTATATGTAAATAAGAGACAGCTGGTCATGGCAAGACAGGGGTTAAAACTTGATAACCTTCTCCAGATTCAGTCAAGGTACATTCTAATTTCAATGCAAATATGGGGAAAGTGAAGATGGGGAAATTTGGATGTGTGAAAACATAGTTCACAGGAAAGAAATCAGAGTGGCCAATGACTTTATTTTTTAAAAGTCAACAGGAGCTAGGTATGATAAGCACCAAATCACAACAAAAAGAATGAAATGGACCACATTTAAATGGATGGGAAAAGACTCCTTATTGATACAGATGTTATCCCTGAGCCAGGTATCTATTCATCATCAGACTATCTACTCATCAGAGCCATGATGACAATTTATGATAAACAAAAAGAAAAAATAATAATGAGAAAACAAATAATTTTAAACTATTTAACCCAATGACTTAAATAAGTTATTAAAAATAAAAAATGGAAAATGAATAACAGAAATAACATCAATGCTGACTATTATAATTTCATCTAAAACCTTTAAATTATTTGCAAGAGTAGGGAGAACAAAAGAGTCCAAAAAGTACCTTAGTCAACAAACATCTTATTTACTTGCCAAATGGAGAGAGATGGCTGCTAAAAGTAATATCAGTTTAGACTATAAATTGATCTGTAATATCTTACAAAGAAGAACAGTGAATAAGCAGTATTGCCTCTTAAAACAGAAACCACTAATTTAAAGGGAAAATATTCATTAAAATTCTAGAATCTTTTTTTTCCAAAATATATCATAGTGTTTTTTGTATAATTCCTGTCCCACCTCATAATGATGTTATAAGTGGCAGGATGAGTGTAGTGGGGGCTATCTTTCCACTTCTCTTATGAGCAAGTCTTAGTGCTTTCACTTCTGGTTCTGGTGACCATATAGTTGATTTGGGGTCTATTTCTGGCCATGTGGTAGCCCAGTTATGAAAGGGTTTTGTGTTTTATTACAATTTGTCAAACCCTGAGTGGTTACTGGATCAGTTCACCACTACCTCCATAACATCAGTAGAGGGTCATGGCTACATCAAGGGAGGAAAAATTGGGGGGTTGTCCTCTTAGCTGTAACACATCAATGTAGCAAGTAATGTGCTGTCACTCTGGACAACCCTGAAGGGGGATGAAGGCTGGGTATGACTCATTCCATTTTGTCTCCATACCCCAGGTATGATTCACTTACACCAACTTGAGCCAAGGGTCTTGTCTGCCTCTTCACCTTTGTGTTTCCTTTGCTATTTGGGCAAGTGGATATAGTTCTCAAGGTCTAAGATTAGATGTGATCTTGTGATTTTAAGTGGTCAAGAGGTCCTATGTCCAATAAAGGTAGAGGCTAGTTGCAATAGCTCAAAAAGTAGATAGGATGTTTCAGGGAAAGTGTAAGCATCAGAGGAAATGACTAATGACAACAGGATTGGCCCAAGTCTGACTTTTATAGGCAGATATGTACCAGGGGTGCTTTAGGCAGTACGATGCAAATATAAAATCCCTAATTAGCAATCCCACAAAATGCTTTACATTATGATGAAGTTTAATTCACAGGCTTCCAGGAGATTGTAACAGTAATTATAAATCACATTGCTGAATCCTGCTTTGTTAAAGCATGCTTGTGAATCTTTTATGCTTTGTATTTCTTTTGTGTGTAGAAATAAATTACTTGTCCCACACCTGATTTATATTTCATATTGTATATCGAGGGTCTTTTTTCATCCTTTCTTCTGTTTCAGATTGTTGTTACTTTGTTGAGCCCTTTCTGGGCCACCAACCCACCCTGCCTCCAAATTCAAACTCATATACTAGGTAACTTGAGAGATGACTTACCAGAGATTCAAGGTACTCTATGGACCTGCACTCTTAAAAAACCATACCTTACACTTCTGTAGGTACTGTTTGCTTTCCAAACAGCTTAGTTATTCTGTCTTGGCAAGGTATAAGTAAAACTAATTTTTAACTTTTATGAGCTACATTCTTGATATGTAGAAGATTGTCTTTCTTTTTCTTATTTGTGACCCTAGTGATCAGCACAGTGCCTGGCACATAGTAAGTAATTAACTGGTGTTTACTGAATTGACTGAACTTTTCCCAGGATAGGTTATAACCACCTAGTTTTTTAAAGAAATTTGCTTTTTATGCTTATGTTTGAATTTAACAAAGTTTGGATTTTACATCTGAAATTCAAGAATATCTACTATTTCCATACAATATAATATACTAAATTATGTGCACCAACTTTTGTATCTGTATTTTCCATACACAAACACAATTAATGAATTTACTAGTTACTCTTTCCTACTATAGAAATGAGCCCTAACAGACATCAATAGGACAGAACAAGATGGGAACCTATATAGCCAATTTATATTAAGTAAATATTTACCTGAAATAGTTTTGGGGAATAATGTTGATATCTATTCCAGTTTTCACACCCAAAGGAACAGGAGTCAAAAACACAAATGGAGGGTCAAAAGTTAACTTGGGTGTTCTCACAGTTCCTCTTAGTGTTAATAACCGGTAGCAAACAGGGTCATCCTTCAGGTGAAGAGGAACTTCAGCAGTATATGTTCCAGGACGCACTGATGAAAAATTTAACAAAATTCACCCATGTTAATTTGTAGGGGGAAATGACATTTAAAATAATATAGAGGGGTGGCTAGGTGGCGCAGTGAGTAGAACATCGGCCCTGGAATCAGAAGGACCTGAGTTTGGATCTGGCCTCGGACACTTAATGCACACACAAACAAAAACCTAGCCATGTGACCTTGGGCAAGTTACTTAACCCCAGTTGCCCTCCAAAAAGCAAAATAATAATAATAATAATAATAATAATAATAATAACAACAACAATATAGAACAAATTAGAACAAGTTATTGTATACTCAGAACCACAGAGAATTTCAGGCACATAGTAGGTACTGAGTGCTTTTTTATGTATAAATGGAATCAAAGATCTGTGATTTATCCCATATGGGTACTCCCTCCACTAAAGTAAATGGTAATTCTTTGATGCCTTAGTTCAGTGGTGTATGCAAATAGAAATTGGGGGGCGTGGAGGGACAATATAATGATCCTGAGGGACATGTATTGATTTAATAAACCACATATTAATATCATCTGTGTTTTATTGCATTTTTATTTATTTTATTAAATATTTCCCAATTATTTTTAAATTTGGTTCAGACACCTGTGAGGAGTGTTGTGGATCACATGTTTAACCTGTCCTAATGATTTGCTCTGATTAAAATTAGCTTGGGTGGAGCCAAGATGATAAAGAAAAGGCAGGGACTTGGTTGAGTTCTCCTCTAAACCCCTCTGAACACCTTTAAATAGTGCCCAAAAATAAATTCTAGTGTGGTGGAACCCACAAAAGAATGGGATGAAACAAATTTTCCAGCCCAGGACCGCTAGGAAGGTTGGCAGGAAAGTTTTGCCACATTGAATTAAGAGTGGAGTGCAGTACAGGTCACACCAGTACAGACAAGGCCCCAGTAAACCATGAGTAGGGCTTGGGAGTGACTGAATCAGCAATGGCACCAGCTGCTTCCAGACCTCTCAATCAACAGATGGTACAGGGGTTGATAATTGATTAGAAGGAGACTACAAGGAAAACTAAGGGCAGGACTGTGTTGCTTTGCCCATACTCAGATCTGGATCAATCTTGGGAGGCAATCTCAGGATGAGGAAGAGCACTAGCTCACCAGAGCTTGCAGCCTCAATGGAGCAGAAACCCATATTCCAGGACAGAAAAGAATACTTGTGGTCCCTCACAGACCATAGCACAGGTCAGGAGAGTAGTAAACACCTCTCCTTAGATCATACCACCTTGAAGAACTGAAACCTTACAGGTCCCTACAAGTATCTTTGAAAATAGTTTCACAAAAACCCTGAGGCTTGGGACAGTGTACCCTCCACCCTGGAAGCATAGCTTCACTTTACCAAAGAGTCAAAAGTCAAAAAATAAGATGAAAAATGAGCAAACATAAAGAAATTCTAAGTAAGTAATTCTACAGTAAGTTACTGTGGTGACAAGGAAAATGAAAACAGATACTTGAAAGAAGAAAAGTCAAAACTCCTACATCCAAAGCCTCAGAAAAAAAAATATGAAATGGTCTCAGACACAGAAGAGTTCAAAAAGGATTTTAAAAATCAAGTAAGAGAGGCAGAGGGAAAAAATGGGAAGAGAAATAAGAATAATGCAAGAAAATCATGGGATGGGTGGCTAAGTGGCATAGTGAATAGAACACCAGCCCTTATTAGTCTTGTGACCTTGGGAAAGTCACTTAACCCCCAACTGCCCCTCCAAAAAAGAAAAAAAAAGAAAATCATGGGGGAGAAAAGTCAACAGCTTGGTAAAGGAGCACACAAAAAATAGTGAAGAAAATAATAAATTAAAAAACAGAATAGGCCAAATGCTAAAAGAGGCACAAAAATTCACTGCTTAAAAAGTAGAATTGGCCAAATAGAAAAAGCAGAACAAAAACTCACTGAACAAAATAATTCCTTAAAAATCAGAATTAAGCAAATGAAAGCTAATAACACTATGAGATATCAAGAAACAATAAAACAAAAGAAAATGAAAGATAGAAGACAATGTGAAATATCTCATTGGAAAAGCAACTCACTTGGAAAATAGATCCAGGAAATATCATTTTTAACTTACTAGACTTCCTCAAAATTATGATCCAAAAAAAGCACCTAGACATCAGCTTTTAAGAAATTGCCAGGAAAACTGTCCTGATATTCTAGAACACAGGATAAAACTGAAATTTAAAAATTCCATCAATCACCTCCTGAAAGAGATCCCAAAATGAATACTCCTAGGAATATTATAGCCAAATTCCAGAGCTCCCAGGTCAAGGAGAAAATATTGCAAGCATGTAGAAAGAAAAATACAACTATTGTGGAACCACATTAAAACCTCACAAAAACACAAAGTTTACAGTGGTGGGGAAAAAATGCAACCAAACGAGGCCACATGTGGCCTTCTAGGTCCTTGGGTGCAGCCTTTTGACTGAATCCAAGTTTTATAGAACAAATCTTTTTATTAAGAGGGTTTGTTCTGTAAAGTTTGGATTTAGTCAAAGGCAACACTTGAGGACCTAGAGGGTCATGTAGCCTCAAGGGCACAGATTTCCCATCCCTGGTTTAGCAACTTCTACATTAAGGGATTGGAAGGCTTGGAATATGATATTCCATAGGGCAAAGGAGCTAGGATTATAACCAAGAATCACCTACCCAGCCAACCCAATATAATCCTTCAGGGGAAAAAATGGATATTCAATGAAATAGAGGACTTTCAAGAATTCCTAATGAAAAGACCAGAGCTGAAAAGAAAACTTGACTTTTATATATAAGACTCAAGAGAGGCATAAAAAGATAAACAGGAAAGGGAAAGCATAAGGGACTTAATAAGGTCAAACTGTTGACATTCCTACAAGGGAAGATGATACTTGTAACTCATAAGAACCTTCTCTTCATTAGAGAAGTTAGAAGAAGTATATATAGACACAGGGCTCAGATATGAGTTGAATGTGATAGAATGATATCCAAAAAATAAAATTAAGGGGTAAGAAAGAAGAATGTACTAGAAGAAAAGATAAGGGGGAGATAAAATGGGGTAAATTGTCTCGCATAAAAGAGGCAAGAAAGAGCTTTTACCATGGAGGGAACAAGTGGGACGTGGCAAGAGAACACTTGAATGCTACTTTCATCAAAATTGGCTCAAAGAGGGAGTAACATACACACCCAATTGGATATAGAAATCTATCTTATGGGGGTGGCTAAGTGGCGCAGTGAGTAGAGCACCAGCCCTGGAGTCAGAAGGACCTGAGTTCAGATCCAGACTCAGACACTTAACGCACACACAAACAAAAACCTAGCCGTGTGACCTTGGGCAAGTTATTTAACCCCAATTGCCCTCCAAAAAAGCATTAAAAAAAAAAAAGAAATCTATCTTACCCTATGGGGAAGGGAGGAGTGTTCATCAAAGGGAGAGCATATTGGGGAGGTGGTAGTCAGAAGCAAAACATGTTTGAGGATGAATAGAATAAAAGGAAAGAGAGTATACAATAAATGGGGGTATGAGATGGGGGAAAATTCAGCTATTAAGTATAACTGAAAAAAATTTTGAGGCAAGTTTCTCTGATAAAGGCCTCATCTCTCATATATATAGAGAAATGAGTCAAATTTATAAACATGAGCCCTTCCCAAATTCATAAATGTTAAAAAATATATTAACAGTTTTCAGATGAAGTTATCAAAGCTATCTATAGGCATACAAAAAATATTCTAAATCATTATTGATTGGAGAAATTCAAATTAAAACAGTTCTGAGACTCTACTTCATACCTATTAGATGGTAATAGAACAGAAAAGGGAAATGACAAATGTTGGAGGGGATGTGACAAAATTCAGATTCTACTACACTGTTTATGGAATTGTGAACTGATTCAATCATTATGTAAAGCAATCTGGAACTATGCCCAAAGGTCTATAAAACCATGTATACCTTTTGACCAAACAATACCACTACTAGGTCTGCATCCCAAAAGAGATTTTTAAAAAAGGAAAAGGATCTATATTAACAAAAATATTTAGAGCAGTTCATTTTTGATGGCAAAGAATTGGAAACTGGGGGGATGCCCATCAACTGGGGAATGTCTGACCAAATTGTAGTATATGACTGTAATGGAATACTATTGTGCTATAAGAAATTATGAGCTAGATGCTATCATAAAACCTGGAAAGACTCACATGACCTGATGCAAACTGGAATGAGTAGAACCAGGAGAACAATCTACACAGAAACAGCAGTCTTATAAGGTCATCAACTGTGAATGACTTAGTTATTTTCAGCAATGTGAGCAATATAGCAATCAAAGACAACTCTGAAAGACTCATGATGGAAAATGCTATCCACCCCTGGAGAAAGAACTGATGGAGTCTGAATACAGATTGAAGCACACTTTTTTTACATTCTTTATTTTCCTTTTTTTATTTTGGTCTATGTTTTCTTTTACAACATGACTAATATGAAAATATGTTTTACATGACTACACATGTATAACCTGTATCAAATTGCTTGTCATCTCAATGAGAGGGGAAGCAGAGAATTTAGAACTCAGTTTTAAAAAACCAATGTTGAAAATTGTCTTTGCATGTAATTGGTGGAAAATAAAATACTAAATAAAAGAGATTATGTCTCTCTCCAACAAAATGAAATAAAACAAAATCAGTCATCATGAGGTGAAACTTGGTCAGTATAGTGGGCACTGCCAAAGTTTGCACTCCATAGACATAGTCTAAAAGAAAACAGAGTCATCTCTACTAATAATCAAGATGACAATAATATTTATTTAATGCTTTAAAGGTTACAAAGCATTTTATAAATATTATTTCATATATTCTCATACCAGTCCTGGGAAGTAGATGGCTGTTATTATTCCCATTTTACAGATCAGGGTATTAAGGCAAATAGAGGTCAAGTGACTGACCCATACACATAGTTTCTGACACAAGATCCAAATTCAGGTTTTCCTCACACCAAATTTAGCCATCTATACACTGCTCCACATAGCTATTTTTTACCTCCAAGATATAATGAGGTATCTGAGTGGTTTTAAACACCTTTAGGATCAGGAATAAAATATTAATCATTTGGTAGTATGTAACATAGCATATCACTGAAGAAGGAAATGGCAAACCACTCCAGTACTTTGCCAAGAAAATGCCACATACAGGACAGCATTGCAGTGCTGTGGTCCTTGGGATCAGGAAAAGTCAGACACAACTGAATGACTGAACAACCACAATATAACAACGTGTTGGGATTTGAAACTTCAGTACTGATTTAAAATCTTTTAAATTGTTCTTTGACACAAAAAATATCTTTAAGATTTTTATTCTCTTGAAATGAACCTCTGCATTTCTAAATCATTGAATACCACTATCTCTGAAAAAGTGAAACTTTGGGGTTGGGAGGAAGGGAGAAAATCATGGTGTGTGGTAGCCTGAAGAATAGTACCAGCAAGAATTTAAGAGGCAAGAAATAACATAAAATATATTGAACAGTAAAAATATGGTCTAGAAAAGGGGATGGGTAAATAATATGATGGATAGTAGATAGACTGAGTATTTCATCCACAAAAAAAGCTATCTAATAAAAGGTCATAATGATGGAATCCTAATAAAGTTGCCCCCAGCCCCAGTATTCTAACTTCTTTATAGGCATGGCCCCACTGAACAGTAGGCCCACTGTACCTACCTAACCGCCCCCCCCCCCCCACCAATGCCCTAACTTCTCCTATGCCTCACTGCTCACTGGAACAACAGGTGTGTCCCTGAACTCTTAGTTTCCACAGAAACAGTAGGTATGTCCATGTGATGGGAACCCAGCTACTGCCTCTACTTGGTCACTGCCCCAGACCCATTCCCACAGAAACAGTTGTGTTCTTATATTCAATCATGATCACATCATCTATCTAGCCGAAGACATGACCACAATACCTATCTGTCTTGACCAGACAGGACCACAGTAGCTAGTTAGTTGAAGGGCAGAATGACCAGAATGCTTAACCACCAAACCATAGATGGGACCCCTCCTCCATTACCTAATCCCTTAATAAACTGCTCCTGCCTTTTTAATATTAATGATATTCCTCTATTCTATGTAAATTTCTGTTGTGTAATTGCATCTTTACCTTATAAAAATCCATCTTGCTTTCTCTCAAGTTGCTGGTTCCTGTTGGAACTTAGCCCACTTTTATGAGAGGCATCAATCTCAATAAATGCCTATTCTTGGATTAGAGGTGGTCTGACTCTGAATTCTTTGAGATGGTTCTGCCACAACACATCGTGAAACCCCAACAGTTTTGGGGCGGGCAGAGACCCCACCTCAACAATTTTGGGCATCCCTGGGTTTAAACCACAACAATAAAGCCATTGAGTAAATCCTTTGTGGAGGATTTACAAGAGGACACAAACAGTTATCACAAAGGACAAGGAAACTTAAGATAGGTTGCAACCTGAAGCATTGAAATATATGGACCACATCTTCAGGGAGCTTAAAATGAATATGCTAAACAGGTTAAGCAAATGACTTTATCTCTTAATTTACTGAGATCAAAGTGGTTAAAAGAGGAATAGTTTTCAGAAGAAATTAAAATACTCAGCAACCATATGAAAAAATACTTCAAATCATGAATATTTTTAAATGGAAAATAAAACTCTGAGATTTTACCTCACATGCATCAAATTAGCATTTTTTTTCTCTCACACTTCTTCTAACTACTAACCAGCACTAATACCTAGTGCCCACTTCTACACCCAAGATGCCACATCCCTGGCCCTGCTCTCTACCTAACTGTACTTTCACTCACGTGCCTAATACACTGATCCTAGAGGAAAAGTCAGAATACTTTTATTCCCCACTATCTCTTGCAGACTCACCCTTAACTACTATCACTCAGTAAACTTTGCTCCTTTGAAATTCACAGAATCAAAATTTTTGACCCAATATAAATCATAGTAACTTACATATCATCCCCCAAGGTATTCTTCCTCCTTTCTCAAGAAGGCTGACACCTGGCTCACCATCTTCTCTTCCCCAAATCCTGCCCTTGTGCCAAGGGACTTCAACATACATATTGATGCTCCCTCCAAATCCTTAAACTTCCAATTCTTCAGACTCCTTAAATCCCATGACCTATCCCTTCACTTCACCTTTGTCATGAATAGCGATAGGGTCAAAGACTATGCTCACAAATATTCCATTTCCCTAATTAAAAATTCTAACATTCCTCTGACCATGGGATCTTTCCTCATGGTTACTCTCCCCCCTCTAGATTTTTTGTGAACTACTTTCTACCTACATGTTGAACCACTTTTTTTTTTCTGTCTTCTTTATCATCCGTTTCAGTTCCCCCAACTGTAACCATCTGACAAGCTTCTATCCCAAGTTCTAGTCTTTCTCTTTACTCTCTCTTGACCTCATCAGCACCCAAAGGTTTGATTATCATCTCTGTGTTGATGACTACAGCCCAAGTCTCCTCTAAGCTTTCATTCCTCACCACAAAATACCTATTAGACATTTTAAACCAGATGTCAAGGAGACTTCTCAAGCTAAACATGTCCAAAGCAGAACTTGGTAAAACTCAGACCTCTTCTGAAAGTCCCTATTGCTATTGAAGTCACTACTATTCTGCCCATCTCCTAAGTTCTTTACCTAAGCATGATTTTTTGCCTTTCTTTTTTTTTATTTAATCAAAGTTAAGACCGGTGGATAAACATAAATACAGCACAATTACTTCAGATCATTCTTCATATTTGTGTACATACAGACTGATGAACTTAATCCCAGTGAAACCTGCAGTCAGCAATGAAGTGCATACAGCCTTTCCTCCCCTCACTCAAAAAGAATTTTTAAAAACCACACAAACTTATAATCTCATTGGCACACACTCTCTCATTACAAATGATTCATACATAAATAGGTTGTGGGTGCAAAGAAGCTAATATGCTAACATATGTATAACCTTTGTTAATGAAAAACAGAAGCAGCCATAATGATTAAAATACATTCAGTTACTGATAACTAGTTGTGCCATAAGGGGCATTATCCAAAGAGAAATCGTGCTGCAGAGAAAAGCTATAGATACACACACAATGAGAAAATAAACTGCTGCAAGGTTAACGCATGCATGTTTAATACTGGAAAAGCACAGCCCTCCAATATTTCTCCATGTTTGTTATAAAAGCCCTCTGCACTCAACTAAAATTAAAATGATCTTAAAAGGATAATACTTGTAAAGTTTACTTAAGTCTTTTCAGCCACAGAAACTGCAATGGAAATAAATGTTCAGAGTCATTTTCAAAACAAAAACAAAAATCTATTCTTCTGATGACATGCATGATTAAAAGGTCTATGCAAGATACATTGCTCTACATTCCCAATGACTAGGAAAAAAAGCTCAAGTCAATTTAGTTTGCAGATGGTCAAAAGGATTTTTGTATTCCAGCAGGAGTTCAAATCTTCTGGATCTTTTCCCCAACAACTACTGGATTTTCTTTTCTGATTTTCTCAGCAGCATCAGCTTTGTAATTGTAAGAGCAATTGTGTACATCTGAATAACGGTGCACACCACAGTAAACATTTCCACACCGGCATTCAAACCCAGTCAGTCCCACTTTCTTCCTGCACATGAAACAGCGATTCTTTTTTTGTTTTGGTT
The DNA here is from genome assembly GCA_011680675.1 of Gymnobelideus leadbeateri. Classification (NCBI taxonomy): domain Eukaryota; kingdom Metazoa; phylum Chordata; class Mammalia; order Diprotodontia; family Petauridae; genus Gymnobelideus; species Gymnobelideus leadbeateri. The sequence continues at coordinate 91,343 of WOXC01010329.1, read as the reverse complement.
TGTCAAGTGACTTGTTTTGCTCTTCAGAGGGCTGCTGTGCAGTGTCCGATACTGAAGCTTGCAGATCGTCTGTTTCAGGTACTGCTTTGTCCACAGATGTACTTTCCACTTGGATAGATGCTACAGAGTCTGATAAAAGTGACTGATTTGATACAGGGCTTGGCTGCATAGATGGGGAAGATGTGGAATCTAATGTTGACTGAACCTCTGGGACATTGCCTTCTGTGCACTGAACTGGTAATGATTCAGACAGACTACTGACAGAAGTTGCAGGTGGACTAATTCTACCATTACTACTATTCTGTCTTTGAAGATGTTCTTTATAGCATACTGAACACATGCCATTTGTACGAGGGTTTCCATAAAATCCACAGCCAGTGGAACAATGCATAGGCACTTGGCTATGGTTAGTTTCTTGAGCCATGTTCCTCTTCTGTGCACTCTGGTGTAAAAGTATAGGGATTTTGGATTTGAAGTACAGGCTTGCTACTGTACTGAAGATGTTTTGCAGTTCTCTCTCTGTGTAGCTGTCCCCACTTCCCTATGTCAGGCTGTCTTTCCCTCTGCAGCTTGGGCTGGCGGCGGCTCCCTCCACCGGACGCGCCCGCCACCACCGCCGCCGCCCGTGAATGGGAACAGGTGAGGCCGTTGAACCCCCCACTCGCTCTGGCTCCGGCCCCCGCCGCTGCCGCCACCACCGCCGGCCCCTCCGTCTGCTGTTTATTCCTAAGCATGATTTTTGACTCCTCATTAAAGAGGGAGACCTAATACCAGAACCCTGTTAGTTCAGGTTAGCTCTTGATAGTAAATGAGGAGCTAGTTAGTCCCTAAAGAGTTAACAACAAAGGTTTATTTTGCCCTAAAACAAAGGATGTGCAATGAATGAGTAGCATTTCAGTTGTCTAGATATTACCTCTTCCTACACACCTTACATCCATATGGAAATGAGTCTGGTCAGTGAGGAAGAATATGATGATTGTCAAAAATCTTCAAATGTCCACCAAGTCAGAGGGGACCTGACTCCACATGAGTGGGACTTTTTTATGTCCTTAGGAAGCCAGGAAGTTGTATCAATCATGGCAGAGGTCAATCAATCTCCATATATACCTTGGTTGCCTTTTAGCAAAATAAAAATCCCTATTGCAGAGAAATGAAGAACCCTCATCTTACCACACTCCATTTCCCCTAACACCACATATCCAACAAGTTGTAAAATTTTGTCAGTTTTACTTTCCCACATCTCTCATATCTGACCCTTTCTCCATTTTCACACAGCTATCAGGTTATTTTAGGTCTTCATTACCTCTCACCTAGATTATCATGATAGCCTCCTAATTAATTTCTCTGAATCAAGTCTCTCTTCACTGCAGTTCATCCTCTGCACTGTCAAAGGGCTTTTCCATAGCTATAGATATAACACTGTTCCACCCCTATTCAGTCAATTCCATGGGCTCCCTCTTGCCTCTGTAATGTGAGCTCTTCTGTCTAGCTTTTAAAGCTCTTTACAAATTGCCCCCAATCTATTTTTCAACCCCCAGTGCACATTATTTCCCCTGACTCATTCCTTGATCAAGTCAAATTGGCCTTCTCTGTTCCTTGCACATGACACTATAACTCTGGTCTCTGTGTCTTTGTACTAGCTGTCCTCAAAGCCTGACATTCATTTTCTCTTCAATTCCACCTCAGAATACCTTTCTTTGTCATTGCTGTCTCCCCTGTTAGAATATAAGCTCTTTGTGAAAAGAGACTATTTCCTTCTTGGTATTTGTATCCCTAGGACTTAATATAATGCTTGGTACATAGTGGATCCTTACTAACCACTGATTGAAAAACAATCAAAAATGAACATGGGGAAAGAGAACCATCACTGGTTGTTATAATGATTAAACACCTAGAGTACCAGGTACTGTGGTAAAGGCTTTACAAATATGATCTCATTTGATCCTGACAACCATGGAAGGCAAGTACTATTACTATTCTCATTTTACAGTTGAAGAAACTGAGGCAAAGGCTAATTGACTTGACTAGGGACACCCAGTTAGTAAATATCTGATATGGAATCTGATTTCACATCTTCTTGATTCCAGGCCTAGTGTTCTTCTGTTCACTATACACCACCTAACTCCCTTGAATTTTCAGTATTAGAGGGATTGTGGGAAAATGGTCACATGAATACACTGTTGATGGAATTGGTCCAACCATTTTATAAAACAACTTGGAATTATGCAAGAAAAATATCTAAACTGTTCATACCTTTGACACTAATCTCACTGCCAGGCATATACCCCAATGAGATCAACATCAGAAAGAAAAGTGTCATCTGTAACAAGATACTCATAACAGTCCCCTGTATGGATAGGGACTCAATCTGTTATTTCATGGAGAACGAAATACATATTTGGTGCTTATTGAAGCTGCAAAGTAATTCACATTGCTCTGATGAGAATTGCTAGGAGTTAAAAGGAGCTTGCCCACACTAATCCAAATACTAGGGGATCTGGGGGTTCTTCACAGAAAGCTGGATGAAAAAGATTTTGACAATACTGGAAGGGATAAGGGGGAGACGATTCTTTTGTCTTATAGATGGATGTGGTTACGAATAGTTAATCACAAAAGATTCCTGAGAGACAGAGCAAGGGGAACTATTTCATATCAAATATGAGATAAAGGGTAAGTATTATTACCTCTTAAATGAGAATAGGAACCTAAGGAGATTTTACTCCTTTATGGAAATGTCACTTAACCCTTATAAGAAAATGCAGCTCCCTATTATTTAATATATACTGTGATATGCACTGATGGAGAGAGTTCTCTTTGCAGTACTTTCCTTGTACTGACAAAAATCACAGATCTTTCAGGTATCGGGATATTTACTTTGTGAATATATCCTAATTAAAAGTTTTGCTATTTGATTGGGAGGGGGCAGACCCAAGATAGTAGCATAGAAGCAGGAGAACAACATGAGCTCCCCCATTAACCACCTCAAATACCTATAAAATATGACTCTAAACAAACTTTAGAGCTATAAGACCCACAAAGTAACAGAGAAAAACAAATCTCCCAATGAAGGCAGCATGGCAGGAAGGGTCTAACACAGCACACTGGGAGCAGAGCCCAGACCCATGGTTTTAGCCTCAAGGTGGCCATGACCAGCTGTGGCTGGAGCAGACCTCAGGAGAGTAGATCACCAGGAGCTGTGGCAGTTTCCAGAATTATCAATCCATAAATGCCAAAGGCAAAATAAAAGGTCAGTGTGGACTTTCGGAACAGGGGACCAAGAGTGCTGTCTGGCCTCTGCCCCCAGGGGGAGAAGGCAAGAAGCAGCGGAAACACTGAGGCTGTGCAACCACCTCTGTGTAGCTGCTTCAGAGCTCCTGGCTGGCAGACTGTAGAGGGAGCAAGCAACCATTCTGAAGGATAATCACTCTTGGTTTAAAATCTGCTTGGATCTGGATCACTGTCAATGGTGGAGGTACTGGGGTATGTGGCTAGATGCCAGAGCCTATGGAGGCTTCAAAAAGGGCACCCAACTAATAGCTCCAGCAGCTGTGAAAATCCCAGAGATTTGGGACAAAGCCCACCTCTATGGAAGCAGAGTTCTACTGTGGCAAAAAGCTCAAAAGTAATTGAGTGGCAACATGAGCAAGCAAAGCAAGCACAGCAGTCAGACTTAGATTCCTTTTTGGGGAACAAAAAGGATCAAAGTGTGGAACTGGAAGAAGACAACTAAGTCAGAACTACTGCACCAAAAGCTTCCAAGAAAAATACGAGCTGGTTACAGGCCATATAGGTGCTCAAGAGGGATTTTAAAAACCAAGTAAGAGAAATGGAGAAAAAATTGGGAAGAGAAATGAGAATGATGCAAGAAAATCATGAAAAGAGAGCCAACAACCCGACTAAAGAGAATAATACCTTAAAAATGGACTAATTCATATGGCGAAAGAGGCTCAAAAAGCCAATGAGGAGAAGAATACCTTAAAAAACCAAAATTTGCCAGGTGGAAAGAGAATTTAAAAAGCTCACCAAAGAGAATAATTCCTTCAAAATTATATTGGAGCAAATGTAAGCTAATGACTTTATGAGAAATCAAGATACTATTAAACAGATCCAAACAAATGAAAAAATAAAAGGCAATGTGAAATATTTCATTGGAAAAAACCACTGACTTGGAAAATAGATCCAGGAGAGATAATCTAAAATTTATTGGACTACCTGAAAGCCATGATAAAAAAAAAAAAAACTTAGAAATCATCCTTCAAGAAATTCTCAAGGAAAATTACCCTGATGTTTTAGAACCAGAGGGCAAAAGAGGTTGAAAGAATCTACTGAACACCTCTTGAAAAAGATTCCAAAAAGAAAACTCCTAGGAATATTATATTCAGGTTCCAGAGTTCCCAGGTCAAGGAGAAAATACTGCAAGCAGTAAGGAAAAAACAATTTGAATATTGTGGAAACACAATCAGGATAACACAAGATCTGGCAGCTTCTACACTGAGGGATTGAAGGGCTTGGAATATGATATTCTGGAGGTCAAAGGAGCTAGAATTAAAACCAAGAATCACCTACCCAGCAAAACTTAGTATAATGTTTCAGGGGAAAATATGGTCATTCAATGAAATAGAGGACTTTCAAGCATTCTGGATGCAAAAACCAGAGTTGAATAGAAAATTTGATATTCAAATACAAGAAGTATGAGAAGGTAAACAGGGAAAAGAAATCATAAGGAACTTAACAAAGTTGAACTATTTACATTCCTACATGGAAAAACGATAAATGTAACTTATGAAACTTTTGTCAGTATGAAGATAGTTGAAGGGAATATAAATGTATATGCAGTCCCTATCCCCTCTCCTATCATGATTACCCAGACCAAGCCATAGAGGACCTGAGGAAATGAGGAATTCTAAAATCATATGGGATCCATGGTGCATCCCAAAGTTCTGTCTTTAGCTCTGTATTTTATACATTCTCTCCCATAATGATCTCAGCCAGTTTCATATTTTCAATTAACATTTCTTTTTTTTTTTTTGGAGGGTAATTGGGGTTAAGTAACTTGTCCAAGGTCACAAGGCTAGGTTTTTGTTTGTGTGTGCGTTAAGTGTCTGAGGCCGGATCCGAACTCAGGTCCTTCTGACTCCAGGGCTGATGCTCTTCTCACTGCACCACCTAGCTGCCCCCTCAATTAACATCTCTATGCAAAAGATCTCCAAATCTATATATTCAGCTTCAATGTCTTCCTTCACAGAGAGGTGGTGCAGGGCTCAGGAAGACTTGAGTTCAAATCCTGCCTCACACATTTACTAGGTGTGTGACCTTGAGCAAGTCATAACCTCTGTATGCTTCACTTTCCTCAACTAAAAAAAAATGGGGATAATAATAGCACCTACCTCAAAGGGTTGTTATGAAGAGCAAATGAAATAATATTTTTAAAGTGTTTTGCACATTGCCTGGCCCATATAAATACTTATTGACTGAATGACATTTTTTTTTTCCAGTGAGGCAGTCAAGCAGTAGGCAGAACACTGTAGAGATGTAGATCATTGTAAAGACCTTGACATTTCAGAGCATTATGTTTGAGGCTGAGCTCAATGATGCTATCAAGAATGGCAAGGTCAGAACCCAAGACAAAGAAGGATTCCCCAAACATCAATATCTGATTTTTGGTGAAAAACAGCTAGAAGGTGGCATTTGGTCTCTCTGACTATGACATCCAGAAAGAGGACAACATATAATGGTGCTTTGTCTACCAGGAGGTATCATTGGACCTTCCCTTTACTATCTGACCCAAAAATAAAACTGATATCCTTTGTTCATGTGTTATTTATGCAATCACCCTCAAGCTATAAACTGCTGTCAGAAATTCAGGTGGTAACATCAACAACCTGCCCCCCAGACATACATACACACACACACACACACACACACACACACACACACACACACACACACACACACACACACACAGACAAATAAAGAGTTTCCGCTGGGACCAGACTTTGGTCTCACTCCCTTGGCCAAACTGTCATTGAGTAGTCTGTCATAACAAGGCCATGTTCCTGGGCTCCTGGGACCGTGTTCTCCATGAAATCTCCTTTTCTCTCAATCCAAGTATTTTCACAGGCTGTCTGTTTCCCCTACCTGGAAATCTCTCCTTTCTCATTTCTGCCTTCTGGCTACTCTGGCTTTCTTCAAGTCTCAGCTAAAATACCACCTTCTATAAAACTAGTGCCCCAATTTATCCTGCATAAATTTTATTTGTATATAGTTGCTTACATGTTGTCTCCCCTGGTTGGACTGTGAGCTCCTTGAGAATAAGGACTGTGTTTTGCTTTCTCTTGTATCCTCCATGTAGCCCACTATCTGGCATATGGTAGGCTCTTAAGAACTGCTAGTGGACTGACTCCATCAATTGATGTCTGCTACTTTTATTATGCCTGTAAAACCCATCTCTCCTCCCAAGTTCCCTATTTCTATTGAAAGCAACCATCCTCCCAGTGAACCAATTTTAAAACCTCAGAGTCAGCTTTGACTGTACCCTAGCTTTTCTCCTCCCATGTGCCAACAGCTGACAAGTTGTATCATCTACCTTGATAATATCTCTAGTATCTATCCCTTCAACTCTAATCACATTGTCGTAACCTTATGTCAGGCTCTAATACATGTATAGTACTTTGAAAACTTCAAAGGAATATATAACTGCTGTTATTATAATTTTTCTCACCTATACTAATGTAATGATCTCCCCACTGGTCTTACAATCTCTATAGTCTCTTTCTTCTCTAATCCACACTCCACACTACTGCCATAATAACTTCCTAAGGCACAGATCTGATCATATCTATCTCCTAATCAAAAACATTCAGTGGTCTCTCTAATACCTATGGGATAAAAAATAAAATTCCTTAGCCTTACATATAAGGTCCTCTAGAATATGACTACTTTCCTACGTTCCCATCTTATTTTACACTGCTCTCCATGTACACTACAGGTGCAGGCCAACATTTCATTCTATACTCTCACTTTCATGAATTCATGTAGTCTGTCCCTCATACTTAGATCACACTCCCTTTCTTATTTTGTCCTGTTAAAGTCTTCAAGAAACTCAATTCAAACGGTGCCTCTTTCACCTTCCTTTTCCTTATTTCCTCATTTGGAGAGACTCAGGAGAGATATTAAAGTTAGATGAGACATAGTCCCACCGGCTCAGAATTGAGGATACCTCCCATGTGTGCAGTACTTCATAGCTTACCAAGTACTTTTCTGTCTCTCATGTGATCTTCACAATAGTCTCATGAGGAATATGGTGCAAGAACCATTCGTATATTTTTACCAATGAAGGAACTGAGGGTCAGAGAGTGAATTGACTTGCTCCAATTCACACTAGGGGTAAATGGTAGGAACATCAATCAAATCTAATATTCTGATCAAAGTCCAGTAGTCTTTCCACTATCTGAAACTATTAATTTCAAAATTATTATTTTTGTAGATCATTTTCCTCCAGGAGTTAATTCAACCTCAACCACATTAAGAAGTTTAATAAAAAGTCAACTATGTTATATAGATATTCTTGGAGAAGTCAAAGTTACTACGATAAATAGGCATAAACTAGCACATTTTTAAATTTGAGTGAATAAGGTGATACTTGCATCACTCTGCCAGCGTAAGTATTATAGGGAGAGTATAACAAGGTTTTGATTTTTTTCAAACTTATACTTCTATGAAAAAATGCATGGAAGCCTTAGTCTTTTTTAGAACATTCCTTTGGAATTTGTCTAAAATTTATGCTACATGTAGAAGATTAACCACTGAACTACCCTAAAAAGGTACACAACAAACTACTGGAATTTTTTTTAGAGTAAAGCAATTTTTAATTGTACAGTAACTAGACAACTTTGAAGAAGATATTCCATTTAATACTGAAAACTAATGTATTAAGTTAGAGGTAGTTAGCTCTCACTACTTCTAGAGAATAAAGGTGAATTTAGATATTTTATTACAAGCACAATTTGTTACAGCTTCATTTGCCACTCTATATCCATTAAGAGAGGTAGTGGAGAGGCACTCCAAGTTCAAATATATTAAAAATGGACCCAATTTTACACAGGCTGTGCTTCAAGGGACAGAGGATATTTAGTTTCTTTGACACCTGAAGTATAAAAGACACCAACTATGGGGGGTCCAGGGATTTGTCAGAACCCTTACAGTGATTCCTTTCAGACTTCCTAATGACTACTAAATGAATACAGAGGAAGGGGGAATACTGTTTCATCTGAGTTTATACAGCTGTTTTTTTTTCCCTTCTCCCACCTGCAACATTAAGAATTGCATCCTTTTTTAAGTTCATTCTAAGTGAGGAATTTTCATTGTATTTTTATTGTTCACAAGTACCTTATTATATTCACTTCCTAAACCTGAATTGCTGTACTGGCCTGAGCTAGGCCTGGCCTAGAATACTAAATGAGTCTTACAGGGACCTGCATGCACTAAAAAACACAATAATGAATGCATGAGCAGGCAGCCACTCACACTTTTGTCTTATCCCTCTCATTTGTTTCAGCCCTTAACTAGATCTAGATGGGGCTTTAAAGCTTCCCTACAGATATGAAATACTAGCACTACATTTACATGGAAAAACAGCCATATGACTAGTTTCCCACAGGAACTCATAGTCTCAGTAGTATCCTAATAATAGAATAGTAGAAGGAAGGAGGAAGGGAGGGAGGAAGGAAGGAAAGAAGAGAGGGACAAGGGAAGAATGGAGGAAGGGAAGAAGGAAGGGAGGGAGGAAAGGATAGAGGAAAGGAGGGAAGAAGGGAGGGAGGAAAGAAGGAAGGAAAGAAGGAAGGAAGGAAGGAAGGAAGGAAGGAAGGAAGGAAGGAAGGAAGGAAGGAAAGAAGGAAGGAAGGAAAGAAGGAAGGAAAGAAAGAAGGAAGGAAAGAAGGAAGGAAAGAAGGAAGAAAGGAAGGAAAGAAGGAAGGAAGGAAGGAAAGAAGGAAGGAAGGAAGGAAATCTATTCATCAAGCACAACACTTCACTTTATAGTTTTTCACGTGGAACCAATATGATCATTCAATGCCAATGTAAAGAAAACACAAAAATCTCAATCTAAATTAACATTTTGTGATGCTAGTGGGCAATTTTTGAGAGATTGCATGACCCAAAGGACTATGTAGCAACCTTAGAAAGTCTACAAATTCTAAATCCTGGTCTGTAGCTTTTTTTTTTTTTTTGGTCCTGAGTACTATGCCTCAAATCACTTCACTTGAAAAATAAACTGAGAAGAATTGTAAATAATAACCAATTTCAAAGCTCTTTGCAAATGAAAATTATCAGTGAAACGATCTCTGAAGTATTTATGTGGACATGGACTATAAGCTTCTAAAAACAATACGTTAAAATCAATCACTTCATGACTCTTCCTTCTTCATTTATTCCCATTCCCATCACAAGTTAACTGCTCTCCCTACTTCCAGCCCTCCCCTAATCCCCAATTCATTTTTCTCAGTATTTCCAGGCAACTCTCAAAGTATATAAATTGCATAGCAGTTGCCAATCTTCATTGGTAGGAGGAATTTCCTCACTGGGAGTACTCAATATTAATGAAGTCACAGGTCTGGTCAAAAGAAAACAAATGAAATTGGTCTAACTACATTGACAGCTATATAGTTTCTCTTTAAAAGTTTTCAGAGGCTCAATCCCTGGAGGTACTGAACTGCAATCACCAACAAATATATTTATGTTTTCATATTTTGAAGCTGCATATAAGATTTTGTACTGGATGTTATATCCAGTTTCAACAAGCATTATGGAACTCTCGTTGTGATAATAACTGCAGCAAATACTGGAAAGCAATCTATATATACAAGAGCATATACAGGAAGAACAATAATAAATTTTAAATGAATTTAAGAATTATATAACTATAATGATCCAGCTTGTCCATAGGGAAGATAGGCAAAAACACATCTCCTTCCCTTTTTGTAGAAGAAGGTGATTCTAGTAAGGTATGGAACACTGCTATGTGGTTGATGTGTTGAACATTTTTGCTGAATTAATTTTATTCTTTGTCACTTTTGGGGGGATAGGGATGGAAGAGGGATTTTGGGGGGAAATGCAAGTAATGGAAAGTTGAAAATATAAATAAAAATTTTAAAGAAATTTCATCATGTTAATTTTGACCCCACCCTTACAGTTTGTCCATACTAATCAATCAATAAGCACATATCTTAATACTTCTACTTAATATCCCATCTTGAATCATTTTCAGGTATTTGTTGGAGTTTGTGTAGAGAGCTAGGCTCCTCTACAACTTTTCATGTCATCATCTTAACCAGAACTGTGAGATGAATTGTATTGTTCACAGTCTCCACAGGATAGTGGTGCAAAGGCCAATGGTGCTGGGAAGCTCCCTTCCTCTGGTCTGGAGAGCTGGGTAGATAGTGTAATAGCAGCAATAGAAAAGAAAAAGATCCTGTCTGGGCCTTGTTCCGCCCTGCTGCCGCCTCCTCTAGTCTGGGGGAGGTAAGGCTGAGGAGGGTGGAGAGTGAGAAAAGGAAGAAAGTATACCAGGTTTTAGCCAGTCCCACCTCCTCTGCCTCTAAGGCTGCTAAGTAGCACTGTGGATAGAGCAGTAGGTTTGGAACCAGGGAGACTCACCTTCCTGAGTTTACTTACTACCTGAGTGATCTTGGGCAAGTCACTTAATCCGTTATTGTTTGCTTTAGTTCCTTATTTTAAAAATGAACTAGAGAAGTAAACGAAAAACCACTCCAGTAAATTTAAAGGGATCACCAAGAGTTTGACCCAACTGAACAACAATACCCTCTCTCACTCTAATCTGGGTTAGAGGCAGGAAGTCAAAAGGGCTAAACCTTGGTCAGCCCCACCATGGCTTCTTTGGGCTGAGTAGTGGGGTAAGAAGTAGAAGGGGCAGTGCTTCATGAGTAGCTATTTTAGAGCGGTGCTGTTCACAATTTGTTTCTCAAATTTTGATACTTTTGCAAAACTTTCACCTTCAAAATGTCCTTACTTTTTAAAACTCATAAACCTAATAACCTGACAACTATTTCTCTTCCTGTCCATCCTATTTAACCTCATTTTTGTCTTCTTTTCCCTATCTCCTTATCCTCTGAAAGAAAACCTTACAAGCAGAAGTGATAGAATATTTAGATTTTAGTATTTGTGGGTATATATTTTTTTTATTTTAGTTTGGGAAAAAATATTCATGGTACACTGAAAAGGGGCTCTGACAAATGAAAAAGTCAGGATATATTACCTTAAAATTCTGAAAAAAAAATATAACCTACAAAAATTTTTTCAATTTATATGTATTATCCCAACTATAAAGATTCATATGATTTAGCAAATATTCCCCTTAGACCAATTCAATCTCTTCCTAAATCACAGTGTCAAAATGATGAATGTAATATAGCTTAATTTTTATAAAGAATATGATTAAATTCTAAAATAAGACACAGAATATGTGATTATCAAATTTACAAATGTCACAAAGTTGGGAAAGTTAATGCAATGGTTGACAAAATAAAGATTCAAAACTATCTGCCATGCCCTCTAACTGGTAGAGTCTCTGTTCCTAAACCTAACCCTCTTCTTACCTCTCTAAGGCTATACTAATGGTCAGCAAACTATTTCCCCTAAGACAAATCTTATTACCTCCTGTTTTTGTACAGCCCACAGCCAAGAGATGATTTTTTCATTTTTAAATAAAATTTTGTTATGTTGGGGGGGGGGGCAGAGCCAAGATGGCAGAGTAAAAATAGGAACTTGTTTGAGCTGCCACTCCAACCACCTCCAATACTTGTAAAAAAATTACTCTAAACATATTTTAGGAGCTACAGAACCCACAAAGTGACAGAGAGAAACAAATTTCCTGCTGAAGACAGCCTGGCAGGCCAATGGGAAGAGTCTATCACACTGAGCTGGAAGTTGAGTGCAATCCTGTGTTAAGTTGCACCGGCCCAGACTCACAGCCCAGATCAGCCTAAGCAGACTTCAGGAGAGTGAATCACAGCCTTTGTAGTGGTTTCCAGACTTCTCAACCCATAAACACCAAAGAAAAAGTAACAGGTCAGTAGGGAACACTGTTGGAACTGGTTGAGAAGAGTACAGTCCAGACCCTGCCCCTGGGTGGCAGAGGTGACATGTTTGCTGCACCTGCTGCCATGTGAGCTGCCTCCAGAGCTACCGTCCTGCAGATTATAGGGAAACCAAATGACCATTCAGAGGATCATTGCTCTTTCTTTGACCTGCTTGGATCTGGGATCGCAGTCTTGGGTGGTGATCCTGAGGTAAGGAACAACAGTGTGCCAAAGCTTGTGGTAGCTGTTGAGAGGGTGCCCTCTTCATAGCTCTGACAACAGCTTTGACAACAACTGAGAAAACCCCAGCAATTTGGGACAAAGCTCTCTCCACTCTGGAAGCAGAGTTCTACCACAGCAAACAGCTCAAAAGTCAAGTAATTGGCTGGATAGATCAGCAAACACCTCAAAAGTCAAGTAATTGGCTGGATAGATCAGCAAACAGAGGAAGCACAATCAGACCATAGAATCTTTTTGTGGGGGACAAAAAGGATCAAAATATGGAACCAGAAGAAGACAACAAAGTCAAAACAACTACATCGAAAGCTTCCAAGAAAAATGTGAACTGGTCGCAGACCATGGAGGAACTCAAGAAGGATTTTGAAAATCAAGTAAGAGAAATAGAGGAAAAATTAGAAAGAGAAATGAGAATTTTGATGCAAGAAAATCATGAAAAGCAAGTCAACAGCCTAACTGAAGAAAATAACACCATAAAAATAGATTAAATCAAATGGCAAAAGAAAGTCAATGAGGAAAAGAATGCTCTAAAAAGCCAAATTGCCCAGATGGAAAAGAAATTTCAAAAACTCGCTGAAGAGAATAATTCCTTCAAAATTAGTTTGGAGCAAATGGAAGCTAATGACTTAATGAGAAATCAAGATACTATAAAACAGATCCAAACAAATGAAAAAATAGAAGGTAATATGAAATATCTCACTGGAAAAACCACTGAACTAGAAAACAGATCCAGGACAGATAATCTAAAAATTATTGGACTACTTGAAAACCATGAGCAAAAAAAAAAAGAGCCTAGAAATCATCCTTTAAGAAATTCTCAAGAAAAACTGCCTGATATTCTAGATAGGGCAAAATATAAATTTAAAGAATTCCTAGATTGCCTCTTGAAAAAAGATCATAAAAAAAAAAACCCTAGAAATGTTACAGTCAAATTCCAGAGTTCCCAGATCAAGGAGAAAACATTACAAGAAGTCAGGAAGAAACATGTTGAGTACTGTGGAAAAACAATCAGGATAACAAAAGATCTAGCACCTTCTACATTAAGGGGTCAAAGGGCTTGGAATATAATATTCTGGGGGTCAAAGGAGCTAGGATTAAAACCAAGAATCACCTATCCAGCAAAACTGAGTATAATGCTTCAGGAGAAAATATGGTCATTCAATGAAATAGAAGACCTTTAAGAATTCTTGATGAAAAAACCAGAACTGAAGAGAAAATTTGACTTTCAAATACAAAAAGCAAGAGAAGCAATGAGAAGGTAGACCAGAAAAAGAAATCATAAGGAACTTATCAAAGTTGAACCATTCACATTCCTACATGGAAAAACAATAATTATAACTCATGAGACTTTTCCCAGTATGAGGATAGCTGAAGGGAATGTGTGTGTGTGTGTGTGTATACATGCATACATGTATGTATAGGAGGGTGTATGTGTGTATAAATATATATGAGAGTATGTGTACATGTATCTGTGTACACACATATATATATATATATATATATATATATATATATATATATATATATATATATATATATATATATAGACAGAGGGCACAGGATGAGTTGAATATGAAGGGATGATATCTAAAAAATAAAAGAGGTGAAAGAAGAATATATATGGAGAAGGATAAAGGGAAAGATAGATTAAGGTAAATTATCTCATATAAAAGAGGCAAGAGAAAACTGTTACAATAGAGGGGAAGAGTAGAAAGGTGAAAGGGAATAGGACAACCTTACTCTCATTGAATTTAGGTTAAGAAAGGAATAACTTACACACTCAATTGGGTATCTTACCCTACAGGAAAGTAGGGGGGGCGAGGCATAAGACGGAAGATGATAGAAGGGAGGGCAGATTGGGAGAGATGGTAATTAGAAGCAAACACTCTTGAAAAGGGACAGGGTCAAAGTAGAAAACAGAATAAATGAGGGGATGGGATAGGGTGGAAGGAAATATAGTCTTTCACAATATAATTACTATTCAATTGTTTTGCATAATTACACATGTACAACCTATATTGAATTGCAGTCCTCCCAGTGGGGGTGGGTGAGAAAGGAAGAAGGGAAAGAATCTAGAAATAAAAGTTTTTTAAAACAAATGTTAAAAAATAAATAAATAAAATTTGTTTTTTACATGCAACTGGGAAGTAAGATAGGCAGTGGGGTACAGAAATCCATCTTGCTCTACTAGAAAGTTAGTGGGGTGGGATCTGGGAATATATAAGAGAGAACAGATTTGGGGAAGGGGTATTCAGTAGGCTGGGCGGGGGCAGGGTTAAGAGGGGGAGAAAATTTGTAACTCAAAATCTTGGGGAAATGAATGTTGAAAACTAAAAATGAATTTAAAAATTTTATTATATTTAAAAAAGATATTCTAAGCTTGTGAACTGTGCAAAAATACATGGCAGACAGATTTGGCTTTCCATGGATACTATGTATCCTGACTGTACTCTCTGTGACCAGCCTCTCCCCTGAATTTAATTATCACCTCTATGAAGATGATTACCAGATCTATATAACTAGCCCTAGTCTCTTTCTTGAGATCAAGTACCAATGAGATGTTTCCAGTTGTATGTTCCGCAAGTATCTTAAAGTCAACACATCCAAAAGAGAGCTCATTATGGCACCACTCACCCATCAAATCCTACCCTCTTTCAAATTTCTTATTTCAGTCAAGGTCACTACCATCCTTTCAATGACCTAGGCTTGCAATTTCACAATTATTCTCGATTTCTTATTCTCCTTCATTGATATGACCCAATCAGGGATCTACAACTTATGTCACATATATCCCTTTCGTTCTGCTCATAGGACCACCACCTTGGTTCTTTCCTTAATTACATCTCACTGAGACTATCCAAAAGCAATAGTCTCTTAATTGGTATATTTTCCTCAAATCTTTTTACACTCCAGTCCATGCTCCACAACACCTCCAAAGGGATCTTCCTAAAGTATAGGTCTGACTATACCATGATTTCCTTTTAACCCTAAGATTAAATACAAATGCCTCTATTTGACACTTAAAGACCTTCAGAGATTACTAGTTCTAATCTTTTTTTCCAGCTTTCTTATACATTACTCTGCTTCATACACTCTGTGGCACAATTAAACTGACGTGGCTGCTCTTCATACAAAATGCTCCATTATTCCATGAATGGAATGCACTTTCTTGACCTCCTCCTCTTCATGAATTTCTAGTTCCTTTTCCATGAGGCTTTTCCTAAATTCAACTCCTGCCACCCATCCCTGCAGTTCCTATTTCCTTTTCCAATTATTCTATGTTTATTATATATATAGTTTTCCATGTTCATGTTTTTCCCATGATAGAGATGAGCTCCTTTTTGATAACAGTTATTTTTGTTTTATGCCCCAGTATCTATCACAGTATTTGTTATATGGTAGTCTTCTTGCTCCACCGCCTCCATATCAAGGTTAACCAAGACTTAGCACCTTCTTCTACTGCCTCCCACCTAGACTGGAGGAGAAGGCTGGCTGAGTACCCTTCTCCCCAAAGTGCCTTCTTCTCCTTCCCCTCCAGCCTGGAGTGGTTAGGCCCAGGGCTTAACAAGGGCTAGCATTCTCTCTTCTGCTTACCTGACTCTACCCAACCTAGAGAAAAAGGTATGGGCTGACCAAAAGCCAAGTCAGAACCATTTTTTCTTTTCCACTGCTCTCATTATACTGTCATGACCCCAGACCCTAACCAAATCAGAGCAAGAACAGTTAAGAGCCTCCCAGAACCACTGACCTATGCCCCATACTACTACAGGATGAAAACTGAACAATTCATCTCACAGTTCTGGTTAAGATGGTGAGATGAAAGGTAGTAGAATAGCCCAGTTTTCCTACAAAAACTCCAACAAATGTCTGAAAAGGGTCCAAGATGAAATAATGATATTGAGTAGAAGTATTAAGAAAGATGATTGCTGCTAGATCTCATTCTCCTGTTTATCTTCCAAGGGGCCAAGCAGAGGAATTGGGCTGCCTTGGCCACAGAAGCAGCAAGGGGAATGGGGGGGATGCAGGAAGGTAGGGAGCAGCACAGGCACAGGGGCCTCTGAGAGAAGCCCCCTACCCCAGTCAATGGCCACCCCTTCTTCCTGCCCCTTTCCACCAGCACCTCAGCAGAGCCCACCCTGACAGGACTCATGTACGGTGATGAACTAAGAGTTAGGCTCCATAGTAGCCATAGCAGCCTCACCACCTGAAGCATGTCATTTCTGGAATGGATCCAGCATCTTTGAAGAAAAGGACTAGTAGAGAAGACCCCAAACCCTGGGCCAGAGGCAGAGCCCCATCACCTTCTCAACTTGGAGATCAGAATTGATGGTGTTGGCACCGGACCCTACAGGACAAAGGCTGCTGCCTTTGCCCAGCTAGAACCTAAACTGTTCCCTGATGTCCCATGATGTCAGCTTCAAAGTACATAATGCTGGACTGTGCCTCACCTCCAGTTTCATTAGGGAAATGGAAGTTAACTAGAGGAATCTATACTGAGATTAGCCTATGGTGACCTCCTTGGCTGATGCCCAAGGAATCCTGAGACTAGAGACTTTTACCATGGTCTACTTCCCTGATTAACCCTTTCCAGATGCCCAGTATTCAAAGCCTGGAACATCCCTATCCCTGCTTGCAGGTGAGAACAGAGACAGCTCATCCTGTTGGACTCCACCCCATGGCCCATATGGTACAGCAATCAAAAAAAAAGGACAGAGACTTGGACTCACCTGCAGCCTTGGTTGCCACTCTTAGATTTGTGCCAGCCCCAAGCAGAGAAGGTTGGAAAGACAGTGACCTTCTGGATCCCTCCCCTTCATGAGGACAGTACAGAGAGGAGGACTTGCCCCCACCCACCCTTGTCAGCCTGCATTCTATATCCCTACCTTGTCTTTAATGCCTGCTTCATCTTGAGTGCTGTTTTGTCTTATGTGCGTTTTCCCCCTACCCCCACTCCAGCATTGTCAGTACCTGGTCAAAATGGATGACCCTGACTTTTGGAATTTCTCCTCTCCTTAAGAAGGCCAAGTATAGGGCTTGTTAGGTCCACTTGAGAAAACTCAGGGACTGCCTTAAAGGTAAGAGGCAAGGCTCCCCCATATCTGTCAATACACAGCAGCAACCTGGGTCCCTTTACTCACTGGGTCCCTAATGTTAGCTTCCTGGGAGGTGATATTCAGACTTTCCTCCTCTGCTCCTTCTAATACTTTGACCTGGGTCCCAAAATCAAAGAAGAAAAGGTGACCCTTGACCTTTAATGACAAGTATAAGAAGCTTGCCATCTTTCCTTTGGCTGATTTTTTTTGGAAGCAAGGCAGTTGAGGTTGAGAGACCTGTCCAGGGTCATAGAGCTAGTGTCAGGTGTCTGAGGCTAGATTTGAACTCAGGTCCTCCTGACTCCAAGGCCTGTGCTCTATTCACTGAGCCACATAGCTGCCCTCCAATTTTTGTCTTTGGCTGCTTTCATAGCCCCAACTCCTTATCTCTTATGAACCCTATATGAAAATGGAACATGCAAATAAAGCATTCATTCCTCAGGGGAAAAAAAGAAAGATGCTTGCTGACTGATTGCCATAGATACACTAAAAGGATGGATCAAAATTAACATGATGAAAAAATTCCTCCTCTATCCTATAATGGCAAGCAAAGAAGTACTCAGTGCCTTGTTTCAGCTATCTAATTATTTAGCACCTTGTTTCAGTTCAAGTTTCTTTTGAGTCTTGCCCATGATTATATCAAGTCTTTGTTAAGAAACAGAACTTGTGAAACCCACAGTGGGAGGGACTTGCCAAAGACAGGAACAAGAAGAATGTAAGAGGTGGGTGGAACAGGAAGGAGCTAATGAACATATATAAGGAGAAACCCAAGCTGGGAGAGAACAGAGCTGGTAGGAAGCATGGTTGTGACACCAGAACTTTGTTTGTGTTGATGTTACTTTATCAGATCTGTCTGCTGATAGAAGACATTCTGTTGTTACAGAAACCCTGTGACTTTACTGCTGATTCAGAAGCCCTAAAGAAGGACTTTCTGAATGTTTGTTTACAGAAGTCTTAGAGCAGGGTTTTACTGATATTGTCAGAGGTCCTGGGACTTTACTGATGATTTGTGTTGGTTTCTCAGAGCCCTGTCTTCTGGTCTCTGTTGATTGCACGGGCAGAAAGTGAATTGATGATGGTGCCAGCAATGTGCATGAATGCTATTTTGGCTCTGTTAAGCTTTGTCTTCCCAGAAACAGGACCTGTGGAGGACTTGAGGTGGACTGGACACTGTGAACTTCAATATGGAATGGGAACTGGACAAGGAGCTAGATGAGGAGCTGAGATCTGCCTACCTTGGAATCGAGGTGACAGTTGGGTAAATTCAGGCAAAAGCTGGTACCATGGAAGAGGAACCATGGAATCTGAGAGCCAGCCTTGAGTCAAGATGAAAAGACCTCTCCTTGGGTACTTAGAGCTGACTGACAATATCATGATTTGCTATGGCCTGGGGATAGGAGAACTTTGTACTCTGTACCTTGTATCTCTTAAGGATGATTGAGTGAAGGATGATTGGAAACTAATCTCCAATCAAGAAGAAAGAAAACTTTTTGACTGAGAGATTAAGACAATGTGACCTAGGGGTGGAGAACTTTGACCTTTGCACTTTGTGTCCCTTAAGGACATTTGCTCCTTAAGGATGATTGAGTTAAGTACTTACTGAATTATATCCTTTGTTTAAAATTATGTGGCCACTTTGGTGAAAACTATGTGGCCTCTTTAGTGATAAATTATTATGTTATAGCATTGTGAATGCTGTACTTTGGTTTCTGTGAATGTTTTGTTTTATTTTACTGCTGAATAAATAGAGAGTTCACTATACTATATGATCAGAACCTTAAAGCTGTTCACAGCAGCAGTCCACTGGAAAGCTACTCATCCTTGGCTTTATATAGCCCTACCCTAGAAAGCTACAAAGACTAAAAATCAGTGCAGTAAAATGGTTAACACTTCAACCATGTACAACAGAATATTAAATGCTCTGTGCCTATCCAAAATACTAAGTCTAGGTGTGATTATAGCCCAGTCAGTACCTTCTTTTTTAAACTAATCTTTAGTTCTCTTAAATTAACGATACTTATGCTATACCATAGAGGAATAATAGCCTCTCCAGCTGAAGGACTTTGGGTTTTGGGACCTTGGGTTTTTGTTTTTTTTTTTTCTGATGATTAATGTATTTTACAGAATTGTTTATCAGTTCTTGGAGTTATTTTTCATTTGCAATTGTACATTTCCTTTGTGCTTCCATAATGTAAACTGTGTCTTGTTGCATACTTGAAAGATCCTTAAAATAGTTCAATTCCCCACAACGATAGCTGTTAATGATATCTCTAATAGTCATTGAGGTGTACTCTATAAGCACTAAAATTTTTGTAGGTCTCTTTGGAGTAATATCCATTCTTTAAATCCACAAAATTAAAAACTCCATTAAAAATAGCAATGAAATGCATGTATGCAGCACAAGATACAGCACTCCACAGACTGCTAATTTAAAGTCAATCTAATTTCATCTGGTTAACGTTAAATATCTTGAGTCAATCTTATGTCAGTAGAAGTATCAAAACATGACCACTGCAGTCACAAAATGAAATTATATCAATATTATAGCTTATCCTAAGTAATTTCACATCACTGTAAATCTTCTGCCTAATGGCTCATCTTTCCCATCAGATAACTCTGGGTTCTTAAGGGTTCTACCAACTTAGCACAAGCCATGATCAAGCCTTAGCAAGCTGGAAAGGTCTTGAGTGTGGGTGTAGGCTAGGACCATGTATCTGTCATCCAATGGAACATGAATTTCTTATCCAATCCTATTTAAATGCAGAGAAGTTCATTACCAGAAGGTTTCATATCAAGTAATGAATTTTTTTTTTGTCCATAACAATCCATAAAACTCACAAGGTTGGGGTCTGCATCAGTGGAAAGAAAAGCCACATTGCTGAATAATCTTAATATTTTGTTTTAATTGTAACTGTCAGTTTTTCCCACAATATATAAAAATAATGCTCTTTAATGCCAAATAATATGAACAACATATTAAAAGCTGCAAACCTACTTCCATGTGGCTCTCACACTGGTTTTATGGAAAACAGCACTTGCATTATTGGTCTGTGAATTGCCACAAAAGGTGTAAATCCTGTACTGATTCTATTTATTGCCTTTGTGGTAAACACATACTATATACCTTAAGTTCTGTTATTCTTCTGAATTTTAGTTATCAGGAATGAACTAAATTGCTCCTGGCTTTCCCACCAAAGACAGAATATTCAGGTACTGCTTGACCTGACTTTATGCCTACCCCATCCTTTTTATGTAGATGCCTTGGACAAGGTTAGTTAGGGAGAATTTCATTTTAGAGTAATAATAAAACCCCAAGTCCAGGATCATAGGTTTGCCTGAATTCCTCAGATCTATGGGAAATGTCCTAAACAGGGGGCAGAGGGAGGGATGGTTGATGTGAGTAGAGGAAGTGAATTATGCATATAGCTATACATCAGTATTTCCCACCCAGTTCCTTCTGAAGGGTCTAAAAACCTCTCCAATAAAGTGAATGAGGGAAAGGGGTGGGGGGGACTTTAAATCACTTAGTGTCTGTTAATGGTTCTGACTGCCAGAGTATATTCTAATCATTTTTTCTAAGGGTCTACCATGTCTTCTCCTCCCACCCCCAAATTTTTAATACTCCACTGCTGGTCCAGGGTCTAGGAGAAAACTGTCCTCACTACTGACAATGCTGCTAGTTGACACCTATACACGTATATCCCCTCAATAAACTTTATTTTGCTCCCTATCTATTTCATTTAGTCACTTCCTTCACCTTTCTATTAAAACCTAAGCTCTTAGGAGTTTGTCTGTAAGAGAATTTCACCAAGTTATATTGAAACCAAGTACAAACAGTATGACATAGTGGATATAGTACAGAGTTGCCTGCCTCTCATACTTCACAGCTTTGTGCCTTTGGGTACATAGATTAATCTGTACTATTGGAGGAAGTTACCCACACTGATCACAAACTTCAGATACAGAATTCCAGATGCCTTTTATATTCCTCTACAAAAGCCAAATACAGTCTACTTAGACTGAAAGTATCTAATTTAATTATCCATTCAGACAGAATGAAAAATAGTTTGGTGTTCAGCTATACCTGTCTAAAAGACAAACCTAAAAGGCATCAAGGAAAGAAGAGATTCCCAGATTTCTTTAACCTCTATCCAACCATATAAAAAATTAACTCCATGTGAACTTCTATATAAGCCTACTCATTTTATAAGAATGTAAA
Source organism: Gymnobelideus leadbeateri (assembly GCA_011680675.1). Taxonomy (NCBI): domain Eukaryota; kingdom Metazoa; phylum Chordata; class Mammalia; order Diprotodontia; family Petauridae; genus Gymnobelideus; species Gymnobelideus leadbeateri. The sequence goes on along the minus strand of WOXC01010329.1, from coordinate 69,696 downwards.
TGAACTTAAGAGATTCTCTAAAAAGACACAACAAAATATTGGTAATAAAGATATTTTCAAAACACTCCCAGTAAAGTACTTTGACCAAAGCCTTCCCTGATGAAACAAAGAAACATAAACATATTGTTCCATTAAACTCTCTCCTAAAAAATATAACTGCATGACACTCATGGATATAAGAACTCTCTAGATATGGGTTTAGCAGCATGAGGAAGTTATGGCTGGGGTTGCAAGCTGCATTCTAAAAAGACAGAATGACTTGGAATGTTTTCAACCAAATCTCATTCTTGACACTTTGGTGACAAATGATGTTCACAAAGTTATAAATTTTATACTTTTCGACTAAATGATTTCACATGAGCAATTAACCAACAAGGTAAAGAACATCTATTCACAACTGAAGTAAATATGTTGCAAAACCAAATAAACACTTTGAATACTTGGAGCATCCTCAAACCTAAAGGCATCACTGATTTTTAGAAGCTTTAGTAAATCAAATTCTACTATAAAATGTGTTTGACTGTACAGTGCTCAAGATGAAAACTGGCTGAAGAACACAGATCCAAGATACCTCATTTAGCAAACTGACCAGCATCAGGTGAAGAAATTGTCTCCAAACTCCCCTAATTTTTGTCAAGGTCACGAGCATCCTTCTAGTCACTCAGATTTGAAGCATCTTTCTTTTCCCAGCCACCAAATATTCTAAGTTACCAAGTCCTCTCCATTTTATCTCCACATTTCTCCTATCTATTCCTTTCCCTCCTATTACTCTGATAATCTTTTAAATCAGACCCACAATCAACCACCTGGACTATCCCAAACCCCTAACTCATCTCCTGCTTTTGATCTCTCAGTCTCTCTCCTTTCTGCTATCCACCTGCCATATAACTAATTACTAAGACACAGATCTATCCATTTCACATCCCTGGTAACAAATTTTCGATGGCTACATATTGCTTCTAGGATAAACTATAAATTTCTTATCCTGGCATTTAAATCCACAATCTAGATAATAGATATATTTCCATTTTTCTCCAGGATTTATGGGTCTTGAGGAAACAACTTAGCCAATGCTCCCAGGGCAGGTGACCTGCACTATTTCCTGTCTTTTATCTACTGACTTTAGTTTGCCTTCATTCAGCTCTGAGGAGATCTGACTTGTCAGCAGTAAGGCATCCCATTTTATCTTTATTGGCTTACCAAACCCTTACTCCAGCTATTCCTCTTATTTTGGGCTCTAGTTTAGAGTTTCACCCAAAAGGGGTGAAATTGAAAGGTTCTCAAAGTATAATCTTGAATCAGGTATAGGACAGATGAATTATTCCTACTTGGAATCAATGCATTAGAGAATTATAAGGACCAAATTAAGTATCATAATGTACTAACTTCAGTACAGCCTACATTAGATAGGCTAATGGTTAGGGTTCATTAAAAGAAAATCATATTGTTGGGGTGGTTAGGTGATGCAGTGAATAGAGCACCAGCCCTGGAGTCAGGAAGCTGAGTTCAAATCCAGCCTCAGACACTTAACACTTACTAGCCATGTGACTTTGGGCAAGTCACTTAACCCCAACTGCCCTGCAAAAAGCAAAAAAAAAAAAAAAATCATATCATTATATAATACTGCTCATTGTACATTTGATATTTTCCTCTGCACAGCGCAAAGGTGATCAAATATCCAAGATCAATCTGTTTTTCCCAGTGGCCTCTCTCTCTGATGCCTACTCCTCCCTTGGCACCTGCTGCTGCATGAGCATTCTCTCCCTCTTGCTCCTCATGCACCAGAAAATAAGATGCCAGTTGTCACCACAACATTCTCTCTAGACCTTTCACTGTTCACAAAGTTGAAGCTAAAGAAAGGAAATACACAAGAGAAAAAAGACAGCTAGGAAGCCTGGTACATGCTTTAGCTAGCTGCAGCCCCCCTGCAACAATTATTTAAGGATAGGGAGCAGTTGTATTTTTCTACCTGTCAATGACATTATCCCTCCAATGAAGAAGGTCTCCAGCTGTAAACTACCTCTTCTTCTACCATCTGTGGCACCCCATATCAGCTATTCTAGCTCGACAGCCTCTGGGTGTGTGAGTCATACTTGGTCAGAAGCCAGTCCCCAGAGTTCTCTTGTGGTCCACCAGCATAGCAGCAGAGCATATTCCAGAGGGGAAAGGGCAACATTCCACACATTATACATCAGTCCATTTCACACTTTCTTTTTTCCAGCCAAAATGGTGCATTAGCTGTTCCTAAGACTCTGCATCCTATCATTAATATGCCTTTGCATAAGTTTTTCTTCTTTAGCTTTTATCTCTGCCCCTTGGAATCCCTATCTTCATCCAATATTCAGTTCAAGTGCTACCTCTTACATAAAGGTTTTCTTCACTCTCGCAGCTTCTTCTCACATTACCTTGTATTTAGCCCAGAAAGGTACAGGCCAAGGTCAAACAAGTAAAAAGCATCAAAGGGAGAATTCTAACCAAGGTCCTTTGATTCTAAATCCAATCCTTTTTGTTGGATCATTCTGTTTCCCTCCCTTCCAGAGAATATGTGTTCCTTAAAGTCAGGTGTGATTTTATTTTTTTCCTTTTTATGCCAAGCATCTAGCCCAGTGTCTGGAACATGTGTTTGTTCAGTCAATTTTCAGGCATGTCCAACTCTTTATAACCCTACTTTGGAGTTTTCTGGACAAAGATAATACAATGGTTTGCATTTTCTTCTCTAATTCATTTGACAGATGAGGAAACTGAGGAAAACAGGGTTAAGTGACTTGCCCAAGGTCGCATGACATTCTGAGGTCAGATTTGAACTCATGAAGGTAAGTATGCCTGACTCCAAACCCGGCATTCTAGTCACTATACCAACTAGTTGCCCACATAGGTACACAATAAACGCTTGTTATTAAGTTTGAATAACCTGGTTTTATTGCATTCAAAATACACCTTAAATGAAAGGATGAATATTTTAAAAAACATAAACTGTCCAGATTAACAAAAAAGGAAACAGAATATTTAACCCTTTCTTAGAAAAAGAAATTGAGATGAACATAATTAAAAAACACTTTTCACACAAAAGTCAGATCTAAATAAGTTGTAAAACATCAGTTGCTCATGGGTAGGCAGAGCTAATATAAAAAAAAATGAGAATTCTACCTAAATTGATTTACTTATTCAGTGCAATACAAATCAAACTACCAAAAAATATTTTGTAGAGCTAGAAAAAATGATAACAAAATTCATCTGGAAGAACAAAAAGGTCCATAATGTCAAGGGAATTAATGAAAAGAAATGCTAGGAAAGAAGAAATTAAAGCTATCTATAGTCATATAAGATGTTCAAAATCACTATTGATTAGAGAAATGCAAATCAAAACAACTCTGAAATACATCACACCTATCAGATTGGCTAACATGACAAAACAGGAGATGTGGGGAAATTGGAACACTAATGCCCTGTTAGTGAAGTTGTGAATTGATCCAACAATTCTGAAAAGCAATGTGGTATTATGCCCAAAGGACCATAAAAATGTGCATACCCTTTGACTCAGCTATCTACTTCTAGGGCTATATACCAAATTGATCACAAAATTGGTGAAAGGACCAACATGTACAAAAATATTTATAGAAGCTCTTTTTGTGGTGGCCAAGAACTGGAAATTGAGGGGAATCAATTGGGAAGTAGCTGAACAACTGATGGTATGTGAATATAAAAGAATGCTATTGTGTTCAAAGAAATTATGAGCAGGCAGACTTCAGAAAAAATCTGGAAAGACTTCTATGAACTGATGTTGAGTGAAATGAGCAGAACCAGGAAAACACTGTACTCAGTAACAGCCAGATTGTGTGATGACTATCTTTGATAGGCTTAGCTCTTCTCAGCAATGCAAAGATCTAAGATAACTCCAAAAGACTCATGATGGAAAATGCCATCCACATCCAGTGAAAGAAGTATGGAGTCTGAAGCCAGATTGAAGGATACAATTTGCTCCTTTTTGTTTTGTTTTGTTTCTTCTTTTTCGTGGTTCCTCTCATTGGTTCTGATTCTTTTTTACAACATGAGTAATGTGAAAATGTGTTCAATATGAATGTATACATAGTGCATATATCAGATTGCGCATTGTCTTAGGGAGAGGGAAGAGGAGGGAGGCAGAGAAAATATAAAACTCAAAAGCTTAAGGAAGTGAATGATGAAAACTAAAAAGAAATTAATTAAAAAAGAAAAAAAATGAACAAGCCATAAATAAGCTCCCTAAGAAAACACCCCAGAACCAGATGTGATTTCCAAGTGAATTCTCCCAAACATTTGAAGAACAAATTAATTCTAATACTAAGTAAAATATTTGAAAAAATATAGATAAAGAAGGAGTTCTGCCAATTTTCTTCTATTGCAAAAATGTGGTTTTCATGACTAAACAGAGAAGAACAAAAACAGAGAAAGAAAACTACAGATCAATGTCCCCTATGAATATTGATTCAAATATGGGACAACAACAACAACAACAAAAACTAGCAAGGAGACTATACTACAACCAGGTAAGATTTAAACTTGGAATTCAAACTGATTCAACATAAGGAAAACTATAAGCATCAGCAACAAAAACAAAAATCACTTGATTATAGCAAAAATTTTAACCAAGTACAAAATCCATTCCTATTAAAAATACTAGAGAGCAACAAATGAAGCTTTTCTTAAAGTGTTAAGTAGTATCTATCTAAAACCAAGAATAAACATTATCTGTAATGGGGATAAAATAGAAGTCTTTCCAAAAAATATCAGGAGTGAAGCAAGGCTGTCCATTATCATTATTCAATAGTGTACTATAAATTCTACCCACAACAATAAAAAAGAAAAAGAAATCAAAGAAATAAGCAAAAGCAACAAAGAAACAAGACTAGCACTTTTTCCAGGTAATATGATAGAATACATAAGAACCCTAGAGACTCAAATATTAAACTAATCCAAAGAATTAAAAGTTTCAGCAAAGTTGCAGGATATAAAATAAACCTACGCAAATCTATATTTCTATAAATTACCAACAAACCCCAGTAGGAAGAGATAGAAACTTTCCATTTAAAATAGCTACAGATCGTATAAAATATTTGGAAGCCCACGAGCCAAGATACACAAAGGAACTTTGTGAACACAATTATAAAACACTCCACACAAATGAAAACAGAGCTAAATAACTGGAGAAAATTTACTCATTCATGAGTAGGCTGAGCCAATATAATAAAATGACAATTCTATCTAAACTAATTCACTTAATCAATGTCGTACCAATCAAACTACCAAAGAATTATTTTTTAGAGGTAGAAAAAAATAAAAACAAAATTCCTCTGAAGGAACAAAAGATCAATAACATCAACAGAAGCAGTGGGGGTTGAGGGAGAAAGGATGAAAAAAAGCAGCCTACCTATACCAAACCTCAAACTATATTACAAAGTGATAATCATCAAAACAATATGGTATTGGATAAGAAATAGAGTGCTTGATCAATGGAATGAATTTGACACACAATTTACAGAAGTAAATGACTACAATAACCTAGTGTTTGATAAATGCAAAGACCTTAGAGTTATTGGGGAAAGAACTCAATGTTTGACAAAACTGCTGTGAAAACTAGAAAATCATCTGGGAAAAACTAATTTTTGAACATAGAATTTAGACATAAAAGGTAGTATCATAAGAAAATTAGAAGAGCATGGGAAAAAATTACCTGTCAGATCTATGGATAAGGGAAAAGTTCATAACTAAACAGAAGATAGGATCATGAGAGGTAAAATGGGTCGCTTTGGTTTACATTAAAAGTTTTTTGCACAAACAAAATGAGTGCATTCAAAATTAGAAAACTAGAAACTAGGGGAAATTTTCCTAGCAAATTTCTCTGATAAAGGTCTAATTTCTTAAACGTATAGGAAACTGAGCCAGATTTATTAAAAAAGAACAATTCTCAAATTGATAAATGGTCAAAGGATATGAACAGTTACTTTCCAGAAAAGAAACCTAAGCTACTAATAGTCATTAAAAATGTTCTAAATCACCAGGAGAAATTTGTATACAATCACAGACACAACATATGTGTGACGACCAACTATGACAGACTGGACTCTTCTCAGCAATGCAGTGATATAAGTCAATCCCAAAAGACTCATGAAGGAGAGAGATGCCTACATCCAGAGAAATAACTAGAAAGAACTGAGTTTGAATCCTGATGGAAGAAATCTAATTGATCTTTTTCTTTTCATGTTTGGTTTTATTTCTTCTTCTTTTTTTAATTAATTAGTTTAGTTTCAGTTAACAAGATTCAATTCCATAGTTCCTTGATTTTCAAATTTCCTTTACTTCCCTCCCCCCTCCCCACACTACAGCATATAGTCCAGTATATGATCTGCAAATGCATGCATGTTGGACATTATTCCAATTACAAAGGCGTATTGTACTAGGTGGGATGAAAGATGGTAAGGAAGAAATAAAACCAAACAATGAAAAGAACAGGATCATTTAGTTTGCTTCCATCAGGATTCAGGCTCAGTTCTTTCTAGTTATATCTCTGGATGGTGCATTTCTCACTTTCTTGAGTCTTTCGGGATTAACTTATATCACTGCATTGCTGAAAAGAGTCCAGTCTGTCATAGTTTGTCATCACAGATATGGTATGTCTGTGATTGTATACAGATTTCTTCTGATTCTACTCTTCTCGCTCAGCATCAGTTTGTATAAGTCTCTCCAGGTAATTATGAAATCCGTCACCTCTTCATTTCTTATAGCACAATAATATTCCATTACATTCATAAACCACAACTTGTTTAGCCATTCCCCAATTGATGGGCACCCCTTCAGTTTCCAATTCTTTGCAACCACAAAAAGGGCTGCTAAAAATATTTTTGTACATATGGGTCTTCCTCCCACTTCTATGATCTCTTTGGGATATAACCCTAGAAGTGGTATGGCTGGGTCAAAGGGTATGAAATTATTTATAATCCTTTGGGCATAATTCCAGATTGCTCTCCAGAATGGTTGGATAAGTTCACAACTCCACCAGCAATGTATTAGTGTTCCAATTTGTCCACATCCTCTCCAGCATTTGTCACTTTCTTGTTTTGTCATCTTAGCCAATCTGACTGGAGGGATGTGGTATCTCAGAGTTGTTTTGATTTGCATTTCTCTAATTAATAGTGATTTAGAGCATTTCTTCATATGCTTATAGATATCTTTAATTTCTTTCTCTGAAAATTTCCTGTTCATATCCTTTGACCACTTATCAATTGGGGAATGACTTGTATTCATATAGATTTGGCTCAATTCTCTATAAATTTTAGAGATGAGTCCTTTATCAGAGACACAAGTTGTAAAAATTCTTTCCCAATTTCCCACCTTCCTCTTGATCTTGGTTACATTGGCTTTGTTTGTACAGAAGCTTTTCAATTTAATATAATCAAAATTATCCATTTTGCATTTTATAATGCTCTCTAATTCTTGTTTGGTCCTAAAGTCTTCCCCGCTCCACAGATCTGACAGGTAAACTACTCCTTGCTTTCCCAGATTGCTTACAGTATCATCCTTTACACCTAGATCACGCACCCATTTGGACTTGATTTTTGGTATGTGGTGTTAGATAATGGTCTATGCCCAGTTTCTGCCATACTGTATTCCAGTTTTCCCAGCAGTTTTTGTCAAATAGTGCATTCTTATCGCAAAAACTGGGGTCTTTGGGTTTATCGAACAATAGATTGCGATATTCATTAACTTCTGGGTCTCCTGCACCTAATCTATTCCATTGATCCACTACTCTACACCTCTGCCAGTACCAAGCAGTTTTGATGACTGCTGCTATATAATACAGATTAAGATCTGGCATAGCTAGTCCACCTTCCCTAGCGTTTCTTTTCATTAATTCCCTTGATATTCTAGACCGTTTGTTTTTCCAAATAAATTTTGTTATTATTTTGTCTAACTCTACAAAGTAGTTTTTTGGTAAATTGATTGGTATGGCACTAAATATATAGTTTAGTTTGGGTAAAATTGTCATTTTTATTATATTAGCTCGACCCAGCCATGAGCAATTGATATTTTCCCAACTATTTAGATCTGCTTTTATTTGTGTGAGAAGTGTTTTGTAGTTGTGATCATATAGATTCTGGGTTTGTTTTGGCAAGTAGATTCCCAAATATTTTATAATGTCTACAGTGACTTTAAATGGGATTTCTCTTTCTATCTCTTGCTGTTGAGTTTCATTAGAGATGTACAGGAATGCTGAGGATTTATGTGCGCTTATTTTATATCCTGCAACCTTGCCAAATTTATTTATTGTCTCTAGTAGTTTTTTACTTGATTCTCTAGGATTCTCTAAGTATATCATCATATCATCTTCGAAGAGTGATAGCTTGGTCACTTCTTTACCAAATTTGATTCCTTTGGTTTCTTTTTCTTCTCTAATTGCTACTGCTAGTGTTTCTAGTACCAGATTGAATAAAAGGGGTGATAGCGGACACCCTTGTTTCACTCCTGATCTTATTGGAAAGGCTTCTAGTTTATCCCCATTGCATATAATACTTGCTGATGGTTTTAAATAGATGCTATCAACTATTTTGAGGAAGGCTCCATTTATTCCTATACTTTCTAGTGTTTTTAATAGGAATGGGTGTTATACTTTGTCAAAAGCCTTTTCTGCATCTATTGAGATGATCATGTGGTTTCTGCTAGTTTTATTGTTGATGTGCTCAATTATACTGATGGTTTTCCTAATATTAAACCATCCTTGCATTCCTGGGATGAATCCTACCTGATCAGAGTGTATTATTTTTGTGATAAGTTGTTGGAGTCTTTTGGCTAATATTTTATTTAGAATTTTTGCATCTAAATTCATGAGGGAAATTGGTCTCTAATTTTCTTTCTCTGTTTTATCTCTTCCTGATTTAGGAATCAGTACCATATTTGTGTCATAGAAAGAGTTTGGTAGGACTCCTTCTTCACTAATTTTCCCAAATAGTTTGTAGAGTATTGGAATCAAATGTTCTTTAAATGTTTGATAGAATTCACTAGTAAACCCATCTGGCCCTGGAGATTTTTTCCTAGGGAGTTCTTTGATGGCTTGGTTGATTTCTTTTTCTGAGATGGGGTTATTTAGGTAATTCACTTCCTCTTCAGTTAATCTGGGCAACTTGTGATTTTGTAAATATTCATCCATTTCACTAAGATTGTCATATTTATATGCATACAATTGGGAAAAATAATTCCTCATTATTTTTTTGATTTCCTCTTCATTAGAGGTAGATTCACCCTTTTTATTTTTGATACTCATAATTTGGTTTTCTTCTTTCTTTTTTTTATCATATTGACTAAGGGTCTATCAATTTTGTTGATTTTTTCATAAAACCAGCTCTTAGTTTTATTTATTAATTCAATGGTTTTCTTAATTTCAATTTTATTAACCTCACCTTTGGTTTTCAATATTTCTAATTTAGTACTAAATTGGGGATTTTCAATTTGTTCTTTTTCTAGCTTTTTCAATTGCATGTCCAATTCATTGACCTCCCTTCTCTCTGCTTTAATTAAGTATGCACTCAGGGATATAAAACTTCCCCTGAGAACTGCCTTTAGTGCATCCCACAAATTTTGGTATGTAGTTTCATTATTATCATTCTCTTGAATGAAATTATTGATTGTTTCTATAATTTCTTGTTTGACCCACCAATTTTTTAGGATTAAATTGTTTAATTTCCAATTAGTTTTTAGTCTATCTTTCCATGGCCCTTTATTGCATATAATTTTAATTGCATCATGATCTGAGAATGATGCACTTAATATTTCTGTCTTTCTGCACTGGATTGTGAGGTTTTTATGCCCTAGTACATGGTCTATTTTTAGATCTGTCATTGCCATGCTAGAGAAGAAAATTAAACATCCTTTTATGCCATAATTTTTTCAGAGATCCATCATATCTAGTCTCTCTAAGATTCTATTCACCTCCTTAATTTCTTTCTTGTTTATTTTGAGGTTAGATTTATCGAGTTCAGAGAGGGGAAGATTAAGGTCCCCCACTAGTATAGTTTTGCTATCTATTCCTTCCTCTAATTCCTTTAACTTCTCCTCTAGGAATTTAGATGCTATACCACTTGGTGCATATATATTAAGTAGTGATATTGCTTCATTCTCAATGGTGCCTTTCAGTAGGATATAGTTTCCTTCCTTATCTCTTTTAATGAGATCTATTTTTGCTTTTGCTTTATCTGAGATAAGTATTGCTACCCCTGCTTTTTTTACTTTAGCTGAGGCATAATAAATGTTACTCCAACCTTTTACCCTTACCCTGTGGGTATCCCTTTGTTTCAAATGTGTTTCTTGTAAACAGCATATTGTAGGATTATGGTTTTTAATCCATTCTGCTATCCACCTCTGTTTTATGGGAGAGTTCATCCCATTCACATTCACAGTAATAATGACTATCTGTCTCTTCCTCTCCATCCTATTCCCTCCCCTGTTTATGTTTTTGTTTCTTCCTTCTCCCTTCCCCTCCTTGAAGTTTTCCCTTTTGACCACCCCCTCCCTCAGTGTTCCCACCCAGTGATCCCTCTTCTTACTTAACCTACCCTCTCCCCTTATTACTGTTTCCCTCCCTTCTAATCCCCCCTTTAGTCTCCTCTTTTTCACCCCCCCTTACCCTTCTGCTTTCTATAGGATGAAATAAGTTTTTATACTTATCAGAGTGAATTACTCCCCGTTTGATTCCAAACCAATGAGAGTAAATTTCAAACATTGCTCCTCTCCCTCCCTCCTTTTCCTCTATTTAATGAATTTCTGTGTCTATTCACATTAAAATCTTAAACTTCACTGATTTAAGTTGATCCCTCTTTGAACCAGAACCAGTGAGAATAGTGTTTAAATGATGTTCCTCTCCCTCTTTCTTTCCCCTCTTCTATAGTGTGTTTTAATGTCCCTTCAGATGGCATATTTTACCTTTTCCTATCTAATCCTTTCCTTTTTCCCATTACAGTACCTTTGATCCCCTTAATAGTTTTGGTTTTTTGTTTTTCTTAGACATCAGATTAGTGCATTCATACCCATACCCTCTATCTAAGTATAACCCTTTTGAAGGTCATGATAATCATAAAGATTTTGAATATTAACATTTATCAGCTCCACATATAGGGATGTGAACATTTTGCTCTTGTTGCTTCCCAAGTAATGAGCGTGTGTTTGTGGGTGTGGGTGTGTGCACTTATGAATGTGTGAGTCTGTGTTTCTCTTGTTTACCTTTTTATGTCTTTCTTGAGTCTTGTAATTGGAGATCAAATTTTCCATTGAGCTCTGGCTTTTTCATCAGGAACATCTGGAAGTCCCTTATTTCATTAAATAGCCATCTCCTTGCCTGGAAGATTATGCTCAGTTTTGCCGGGTAGTTAATCCTTGGTTGTAGTCCTAGCTCTCTTGCCCTACGAAATATCAAATTCCAGTCCCTCTGCTCTTTTAATGTAGAAGCTGCTAGGTCTTGTGTGATCCTAACTGTAGTTCCTCGATATTTGAATTGTTTCTTTTTGGCTGCTTGTAGAATTTTTTCTTTAATCTTGTAATTCTGGAATTTGGCTACTATATTTCTTGGAGTTTTCAGTTTGGGATCTCTCTCAGGAGGAGTCTGGTGAATTCTGTCGATAGTTATTTTATCTTCTGATTCCAGGACCTCAGGACAGTTTTCTTTGACAATCTCTTGGAGGATGTTGTCTAGGCTGCTTTTTTCATCATGGCTTTCTGGTAGACCAATAATTATTAGGTTGTCTCTCCTGGATCTGTTCTCTAGGTCAGTTATTTTTCCAGTGAGATATTTTACATTTTCTTGCAATTTTTGGATCGTCTTGTTTTGTTTGATTGACTCTTGCTGCATCATAGAGTTCTGAGCTTCAATTTGATTGTTTCTAATTTTTATTGAATTACGGTCTTCAGTTATTTTTTGAAGTTCTTTTTTTAGGGAGGTATTTTCTCCAATTACTTCACTGAGACGTTTTTCCAAGTTGGTCACTGCCTCCCTGATTTGGTCTTTAAAATCTTTCTTAAGCTCCTCCAGGAACGCTATTTGGGCTTCAGACCAGATCATGTTTCCTACTGTGGTCTCAGGTGTGGGTAGAGAGTCTATATTGTCCTGTGTATTTTGTTGTTCTTGCCCTGCATAGTATGCTCGAATAGACTTTTTTGCCTTCCCCTTCTCCTTCTCAGCTTCTTTTTTTCCCATTGTGACTTCCTGTTTCTTAGTTTCTCAGGCTATGAGTTTAGGGCCTGATCCTTGACTTTGAATACCTCTGGGTGGCTAGTTTTTGGCTAAGTCAGGGAAGTCAATGAGGGATGTAGATTCGTAGGCCTCTGACCACTTCAGATTTCTGCCTCTATGCCCCTGGGCTATAAGTAGGCTTTTGTTGGTGAGGAGAGGTGGGGCTTGTTGGGACCCCACCCTCTCTTCTCTTCAGACTCCTGGCTGTCTCAGTTACACCCCTTCTTGGAGACTCTCAAGCCTGGGGCTATTTCCATTAACTTGGGATTTCAATCTGGGTGGGAGACTTATCTTTGGGTTTTCTGCTTCATGAAGGAGGATGGGAGGATCTGAGCAGCTAGAATTTACTTTGCCATTCCAGCCCCTGTATTATACAGGCAGGCAGTTTCTAAACTTCCAGGCTGGGGGCTGAATGCAGCCAGAGAAGCCGCTCTTTCCACTGAGGGCCCAACTCTCCTACCTGGCTCCAATGATCCTATCCGTCTGATAGATGACTGTGATTCATCCTCAGTAAGTCTGCAGGCTGGGGCTTTTGCTCTCTCTGGTGTAGTCTGCTTGTCTGCTCTTAGGTCTGGACTGTGCAGACACCACGCGCTCTGCGCTCGACCAGTCCGGACACACTGGGCAACCTCCTAGGCTGGACTCTGCCACACTTCGTCTTCCAGTGGGCTCAGTCACTCCGGATTCCACTCAGATTCACCCTTTGAGCCTTAGTGACCAAGAAGCTCAGCGAGGTTACTGCTTCCTTTCCGCCATCTTGGCTCCACTGGTTTTATTTCTTCTTTACCATTTTTCACCCCATCTAATACAATACACCTTTGTAACTTGACTAATGTCTATTGTGAAAGTATTTGCAGATCTTATACTGGACTATATGCCATCGTGGGGTGTGGGAGTAGGGAAGGAAAGGAAATTTGAAACTCAAGGAACTATGGAATTAAATCTTGTAAACTAAAAATAAACAAATATTTTTTTTAAATGTTCTACATCACTAATAATTAGATAGACACAAATTAAAACAAATCTGAGGTACCATTTCACATCCATCAGATTGGCTAACATGACAGAAAAGAAAAATGACAAATGTTGGAGGGGTTGTAGAAAAATATGTATACTAATGTTGGTGGAGCTGTGAATTGGTCCAAAATCATTCTGGGAAACACTTTGAAGCTACGTCCAAAGGACTGTAAAAACTGTGCATACCCTTTGACTCAGCAATATTGGTTACTAGATCTGTACCACAAAAATGTCAAAGAAAAATCAAAAGTGTAATATAGTGAGCAGAAAACTGAAGTAAAAGCTAGGAGCACCTTGATTCAATATCTGCCTCTGACATGTACTAGCTATATGACTCTAGGTAAATCATTCAACTTCTCGGGGTTCTAGGCAAACTCTGTTACTACAAATTATAGAGAAAATAATGACCTGCATTGATAGAGAGATTATTCCCACCTAATAGTAACCTCTAGGGAAGCCTGCAAATCCTGCATACACAATCCCACACCATCATCCCTTGTCTTCTCTCTAGGAATTCTTCAGAAGTCAGAGTCCAGTACTGACCTAGGATCTGAACTTCACTCAAAGGCCCTCTCCAGTGCTCAAGAAATGATTTTCAATCATTCTTGTCTCCCACTCCAGTAGGTAGGCCTCTTGGGCTCCAAAGAAATAACATCATCACTTTCCAAGAGGCTGAATCTCACAGGGAGAACTTAAATAGGATAATCACTTTCCTCCCTTAACTGACCTCTCTCAAACAAAAGATGTTTTGCCTGGACTCATTCTTCAATGGTTAGCATACTCTCACCCCTTATGCTACCCTCATTTCAATAATTTTGAACCCCAATTATTAATAATATAAATCCTATGACCTATCCCCAATTATGATTCCTTATTTCTATCCCCCTTGACTATTCTCCAACAATGTCTCTCTCCATAACTACTTAACCCTTCAGCTCTCTCTGGAATATGTGTTCCATCATTAACAACCATTTACCAAGATAAACTCCAAATGGGCACATGACAGACAAAAAGAGTAGTGTCATAAAGAAATTAAAGGAACACAGAAGAAATTGCTTTCCTGACTATTAAGAAGAGAGCAGTTCCTGACCAAACAAATGAGAAACAGAATCAAATAAGACAAAATGTACAATTTTGTTTACATAAAATTTAAAAGGCTTTTCTACAAACAATACAAATGCAGCTAAAATTGGAAGGAAAACAATAAAACAGAAAACATATTTGCAACATATTTCTCTGATAAAAGTTTCATTCCCAAAACATATAAGGAACTGATTGAAATGTATAAGAAAAAGAGCCATTCTCCATTTATAAAGGGACAAAGGATGTGAACAGTTTTCGAAGAAAGTCATTCTACCTATAGAAGGTTTAAAGTTTAAAACTCTCCAACTCAATAATAATTAGATGAATGTGAAAAAGTAACTGAGATCCCACCTCACATCCATCAGATTGGGAGTTTAAAAATGAAAATGATAAATGTTCAATGAATTGTGGGAAAACAGGCATTATTGGTGGAGCTGTTAATTGGTTGAACATTTTAGAAAGCAGTTTGAAACAGTGCCAACAAAAGTTATTTAACTATGCATATGTTAACACAGAAATGCTACTAATAGAACTATATTCCAAAGAGATCAAAGAAAGAGGGAAAGAAAAAGAAAAAAAAAAAATATATATATATATATATATATATTCTTTTTGAAGAGGCAAAGAACTAGAAACTGAGGGCTTATCAATAAATTTGGGAATGGCTAAACACACTATGGTACAGAAATATAATGGAATACTACTGTGCCATAAGAAATGATTAAAGAAATTACTTCAGAAAAAATTTGGAAGATTTTTATGAACTGCTGCAGCATGAATTAAGCAGAATGAGGGAAGTGATTTATAATATAAGAACATTGTAGAGGCAAACAACTTTGAAAAGAATTAAGAGTTGTTATCAATAGGATAACTAACCA
The DNA here is from genome assembly GCA_011680675.1 of Gymnobelideus leadbeateri. Taxonomy (NCBI): domain Eukaryota; kingdom Metazoa; phylum Chordata; class Mammalia; order Diprotodontia; family Petauridae; genus Gymnobelideus; species Gymnobelideus leadbeateri. The sequence continues at coordinate 54,465 of WOXC01010329.1, read as the reverse complement.
TGATTCCATAATTAAATATGTTACAAACTTCCTGACAGAGAAGTCTCAAGGTGTAAGTTGAGACATATTCTAGTTATCCAAAAAGTCTTAAAGTGTAGGCTGAGAGACCTAACAGAAATTAAAAATGGTTCAGCGTCTGACATACCGTCGTAGGCTGTCCTACAATACAGCTTCCAACAAAACTCGGCTGTCACGAACCCCAGGTAACAGAATTGTTTACCTTTATACCAAGAAAGTTGGAAAAGCACCAAAATCAGCCTGTGGTGTGTGCCCAGGAAGACTTCGAGGTGTTCGTGAGGTGAGACCTAAAGTTCTTATGAGGCTATCAAAGACAAAAAAGCACGTCAGCAGGGCTTATGGTGGCTCCATCTGTGCTAAATGTGTCCGTGACCAGATCAAGCGTGCTTTCCTGATTGAGGAGCAGAAAATTGTTGTGAAGGTGTTGAAGGCACAAGCACAGAGTCAAAAAAGTAAATAAAAAGTATGTTTTTTGAATAATAAAGAAAATTAAAATGGGAAAAAAAAGTGTAGGCTGAAACATACATACAATATCTAAAAATCTTAGTCCTATTTTAAGCTTTAATAACTCAATGTTTTAGATAGAGTCAGTGCAGGAATTTGTTTTATTTTATTATGCATAATTATAACAAATATTTGTTTTTCTTTTTTATCAAATGGGAGCAAGATGATAGAGAGAAAAATTAATTTTTGTTCATTTTAAAAGTTAAATTTTAAAGAAGAAAGTAGGTCTAGCACATTCAGGAAAAAGAAGGCTAAGTAGGTGGTATAACCATCCTGTAGTAAAGGAGAATGACAATAACCAGGCAAGAAAAAGTAAAGGAGTGAGGGAAGAATATCCTTGAAGACAGCAAAAGTAAATCTTCAACAATTATTAATATATTTATATTAGAGTAATATTGAAAATATTTGTTCATTTTATCAGAATATCTCCCTAACAAACAGTCACAACAGCTAATAATTCTGATGCATGATAAAAACCCTGGAAATTTTGAAATATTTTCTAGTGCTTAATTCCATAGCTTATGAAGAACTGACATATAATAAAGATGTGCTCAACTGAATTGATGAAAATAATATTGTTGTAAGTGAACCTTTTCAAGATTAAAGAAAAGTGCTTTTAAGAATGCAGTCAGAATTCCCACTTTATTATTAAAATGTATGGCTGTCCCACAGAAAATAATGGAATGAAACATCATCAAGCAAAAGTTCAAGTCAAGAGCAAATATTCTATTCTCTTAAGTGGATATCATTAGTATTGAGAGGATAATAAAATATTAAATAGCAATTTCACCATGTCCTACAAGTGAATAGGCAGCCCAAAAATGGATATTTTCAACCAGACTAGTATGGAACACTGAGTCAGGAAGCTATCTAGTAGAAAATAAAAGATATTTTTCAAAGATATTCCAAATAATCTGAAAAAAAGTAAATTAAATTTAGTATCATAATGACCATGGCTCATGTCCATTCACATGGAAACACACAGTAATTTAAATAATGAGACACTACAATATACAGAGATTGAATGAAATAATTAAACAGAATGATAAAAACCAAAAGCTTGTTTTTTTTTTCCAAAAATGTAAAACAAATTTCTACATGCACATGAGTTAATAAAACATTGTCAAGTCTACACTGAATTCATTAATTAATAAATAAGCCATGGGAAAATTATCCTTATTGTTGATTATCATCATTTGGTTCAAACTCACTCTTCAGAATCTTCTTCCTTCTCTTTAATTGCCTCCCTGAGAAACCTCAGTCCTAGGCCCCTCCTTTCACTGGTGACTATCTCCCTAGGACAAACATTTTAGGGAAGGCCTCAGCAATTCTTCACCTCACTAATTCTAGACTCTTTAGAATTTTTTTTAGCTCACTACATTATCACCACCCAAATGCTTTTCTTTCCCTCTTTCCCCACTATTCTCCTGTTCCCTTTTATACATGTTCTCTTAAAATTAAGCTCCTTGAGAATAGAGACCATCCTGCTGACTTTTGTCTCTCCAGTGCTTATCATAATGCCTAACTCATAGTAAGCCTTTAATAAATACTATAAATAATAATATATTTTTCTCTTCACTTTTCCATTTAAAACAGAGACTCTTCTCTTGCAAAAGGTAGGATCACACATATACAACTGAAAAGGACCCTAGATGTCATCAAATCCAAAGCCCTCATTTTATAAAAAAACTGAGGTCCCCAAAAGTTAAATGACTCACCCAATGTCACAGATACCAAATTCAAATGCAGACCCTCTGACTCCAAGTTCACCATTCTTTCTCCCTTAACACATTGCATCTCTAAGCTCCGAGAACAGAAAAACTGCTGGATAATATTAAAGAAATGCCAATAACAAAGTAAGAAATACTTACTTGAACAGAAGTTTACGAAAATGCTGCTTGTTTCACCTGGTATCAGAGAACCAGAAAGCGCACTGAATGAAAAAGTGCCATCTTTTACTCTTTTGCCTGCATAATTAAGATCCAAAATCCATGATACCTCTTGTTTTGATGTGCTAGTCAGTTCAAGAACCTGTAACAGCATAAAAATTCAGGAAATTACATAATAAAATAAGATAATCAGAATAGTAATTCTCAGTTTTCTGCATATCATATTGTTTTTAGCCTCCAGAATGGGAGCTATGAAGTTGAATGTGCCTGAAGAAATAAGAGAGAAGAGGAAAGAGAAAGAAGTGACAAGTTATTTTTCTTAGAGATTTATAGTCTATAAGTTTCCAATTATAAAAATAATGGCCATAATTTATATAGAACTTTATAAAGTTTACAAAATTCATTCCTCACAAGCACCCTGTGAAGTAGGTAGTCTTCATTTCATTGGTTCCCTCCAACTTTTGAAGAATGAAGTTATTGAGGTAAGTCAAGAATTCATAAGCTATTTTTCTTTTAGGCAGAATACTCTAACCAATATTTTACAATCCAGCCAAACTGGATGTTCCTCTACAACCTGCTCTCTCCTGTTTTCTAGCCTTTGCTCACTGTCTCCTATGCCTCTGTGAGTATAGATACTTCGGGAAATTTGGTTTCTTGTTCAATTTTTTATCTAACTACATGTATGTAATAAGTTTTATGTGGAAAAGTTTGGTCCTTTAGGACAGAGAGATGTCAAACTTATAAAACCAGCAAAATTCCTAAGTGTGACCAGCATCTGATTAAAATATTATTGGGGCTGTTTAACAACATAAAGTTCATCTGTTTAAAGCATGTACAAAGATGTCTATGCTTCATCAAGGATATTTTAGTGAAACTATAAGACAAGAACTAACAAGCTTTCCAAGATTATTTTCAAAAGTAGACCAAATCTTTATGAACACACAATGGACTGAAAGGTCTAGAGTATAAAATAGCCAACTGTTTTTAATGAATATTTCTTTTTTAAAAGCATTTGACTGTGTAGAACAAAATGCTGGCTTGAAGGCTCTCCTCAGGGAAGATATATACCAAACAACATTAAAATTATACAAGACTCTATAACAGATGCAACTATGAAGATAACTAACTGTTCAATAATCTGGTATGTATTGACATTAAGTGAAGTATCAAACAGAGAGGCAGCTGTTTTCACCATCATGGAAAACATTCAATGAAGAATTCAAACAAAAGAAAGCTTTCCTGTTGATATTAAAGCTCTTCAAAATTTTGTTTATAGATAAGGTCAAATTAATTGCATCAAATTCTGAAACTCTGCAAAATCTGCCCAGAGCTCTCTATAACACTGGGAAAACAGAATGGTCTAATCACCCGCACTAGAAAAGCAAGAGAAGAAAAATGAATAGTCAGCTCATCACGTTAGTCCAAAGATGTGTATATTTTGGACAGGAATCAAACTGAGTTGACCTCAAAATTGAGAATGAAGGAGAAATTGGATTGAGTGAATTTAGGTAACTTAACCATGCTCTCAAAAGTTCCAAATTGCTTGTTACTGAAAAAGTATCAACACCCTCATAGTGAAGCTCAAAAAGGAACCATAATTTAGACATAAAGTTATATCATAAACAAAAAAGAGGACTGAGGAAGAAACTGCCTTTCAGATTTCAAAAGGAAAACAGTTTACAACTAAACAATGCACAGAGATGATCTCAGAACATAAAGTGGGCAATTTTGATTATATAACATTTTGAACAAACAAAACAAATCCAGCTAAAATCAAAAGGGAAGCAGATTAAATAGAAAACATCTTTGAAGCAAATTTCTCTGATAGGGCTCTCGTCTCCATTATTTATGAGGAACTGATATAAATTTATGAGTGATTTCTCCAAATGCTAAATGCTCAAAGGATATGAATAGGTAGTTTTCGAAGGAAGACATTCAAACTATCAACAACCACGTGAAAAAAAGTTTTTCAAATTACTAATAGAGAAAGGTAAATTAAAGTTTCTCTAAGGTTTTGTTTCACATCCATCAGAATTGCAAAACTGATAAAAAAAAAAGGAAAATTACAAATGCATGAGGGTTGTGAAGAAAGATGAAAATTATAAACTATTAAAGGAACTGTGAATTGATATAGCCATTCTAGAAAGCTATATGGAAATATGCCCCCAAGAAATCATTAAACTATGCATATTCTTTGACACAAAAATACAACTACTAGGCCTATAACCCAAGGAGAGCAAAGAAAGAGGAAGAAGAATGCACATGCACAAAAATATTTATGTATTTTTTTTGTTCAGTCATGTCTGACACTATGTGACCCCATGCATGGGATTTTCTTGGCAAAGATACCAGAGTGGTTTCCCATTTTCTTCTTCAGTGTGTCCCCATTTTATAGGAAAATAAGGGTTAAGTGACTTGACCAGAGTCATCTGAACTCAGAACTTCCTGACTCCAGCCTGGTGGTCTATTCACTATACCACCTAGCTTTCCCAAAGACATTTATAACAATTCTTTGTTCTGGCAAAGAACTAGAAACTAAGAGACTTGACATCAATTGAAGAATGGCTGAATGGATTATTGTATACAAATGTAACATAACAAAATTGTAACATATGAAATGATAAAAGGGCTAGTTTCAAGGGAACCTCAGAAGACTTGAACTGATATAGAATGAAGTGAGCAGAATTAGAAGATTTACACTGTAACAACTACATTGCAAAGACAAACAATTTTGAAAGAATTAAGAATTCTAATCAATGCAATGATTGACCAATATTCCATAGTACCAATTATGAAGTATACTATTTCCTTCCTGACAAGTTATAGTATCAGGATGCCCAATGAAGACATACACTTTCTGGACATGCATAGTCAATGTAGAAATTTGTTTTGCTTGACTACATATATTTGTAATAAAGGTTTTTATTTATTTTATTTTTAAATTTCAGTGGGGTAGAGAGGATTATGTGGCAGAAAGAAAAATATTTTTGATGATTAAAAAATTAAGTTAAAAAACAGAAAATCATGGAATATTATAATCACAGAAGAATCCCTATTACCAATTACTCAAAGGTGTTGAAAAAAATATTGCTTATAAGTAGGCTATAATATATTTCAATGATAACTTCTACAGGAAAAGTAATATAAAAGACATCATCAGGTATGTGTTCATGTACACACAGTCATATACGTATACATATATGTACGTATACATATGCACACAGATATAATATGTATATATAATAAACAAGCATTTATTAAGCACCTCTGTGTGCTAGCTACTGTGCTAAGCACTGGGAATAGAAGAAACAGAAATGTACAAACAAGAAAAGGGATTCACAGTCTAACAGGGGAGATGATATGTATACCAATAAAAGGATATATACAGGTTAAATTGGAGATAATCACTAGCTAAGAAAGCATTATTTTGTGAAGGATTGGGAAAGGCTTCTTGTATAACATGGGATTTTAGCTGAGCTGCACATACTTATGAGGCAATTTGCTGATTGCTGGTTATATACTAAGATAAGAATTAAATAACTGAGAACTACAGTGGTACACCTAAAGTATTGAAAGAATTAAAGACAGGCTTCTGGCATGGTCTGTGGATCTTCTATGGAGGCTTTGTAAAAAGACAAATAAGAATCACACCAAATGGAAGGTGTGGAAGGGATGCAATCTGTACCAGTGAAGGTAAATACCATGAGGGATGAGAGCACAAAGTACAAAGTACCAATCATTCTATCATTCCCCCTGTTTTCCCAAACTCACACACACACACACACACACACACACACACACACACACACACACACTAATCCCCATGGAACTCTTCTTCCTCTGCCTCCATTTCTGTGAAGAAAATGTTATGGTTAAGGAGATACAAAGGTTAGATAGCTCATTCATGCTTCAGGAAAGCCTGATTTGGGAAAGCCCATTAAGCCACAGCTCTTATTCCTACAATCATCACATATTAACCTTGCCTTGTACAAAGACTTAAAAAGACTGATTACTCTCATCTGGACAAGCACAACAGTACAGAGACTATATACGGGAAAGGAGGATATTCCCCATCTTGGTGATCTACTTACTCTAGTTAATCCATCAGTATAACCAAAACAGCCTTTCTTCCAATGGGACTGATTTAAACCCGGAGATTGAACAAAGATTGATTTTTTCAATTCCTAAATTCAGCAACAGAGCATACACTTGACAAAGTTCATATGTGAAACTGTCATCTCAGTTTCAAAGTTCTATATAATTTAAAACATCTAATATTATATTTTGCTCCATGTTACATTGTCTCGGGTCTCCTCTCCCATATAGTATTTTTATTGAAGATGTGAAAATGTTGCTCATAAAAGTCTAATGTTCTTCCATATGTAAAAGGATGTGCAATCTCACAGTTGTTTAATCTTTTGAACAGTACTTATTACAAACGATGTTTTCTTATAAATCAAAGAAAAAATTGAAGGACATAAAAGAGTTTCCCAAAGATATCCAGTTCATTATTCTCCTACTATTTGATGCAGGGTCCAGTTCATCGTCCACTAAAATGTCTATTCAAAACATATGTACTGAGAAGTGGAGTCAAGATGGCAGAGTGTAGGGTCACAACTGCCAAACTTCACCCAAATCAAACCTTTCTGCCTTCAAAGCAGCCCTCTGGCTACTATGCCATGCTTCTCATTTTGAAAAAGCTAGCAAATAAATAGAATTACAAACTAGAATGATATAGTGGAAAGAGCACTGACTCTATACTGAGAATGCCTGGGTTCAGCCCATGCCTCTGATATCTAATACCCATGCAACCTTAGGCAACATATTTAAGTTTCCTAGAACTGAGGTTCCTCAAATATAAAATGAAGGAGGTTAACTAAATGGCCTTGGAGGTCCCTTCTGGCTCTAGCACTATGATCTGTCTGTCCTTATAAGTCACATGATAAAACAGAGGCGCCCAAATACTCATTTATATTCTCCCAACTAAATGAAATTCCAATAAGAGATGAAAGAATATTAACAGTTAAGATATAACTGTGTCAGAATACACAAGACACAAGGAGAACATCTCCTTTATTTTTTTTCCACTGCCTAAATCCCATATTCAGAGTTTCTTCTTAGAGGAGAAACAGAAGCTGTTGGGTCCCAGGGATGGTGGGGAGAAGGGAATAAAATAGGACCAAAATATTGTTTATGTGATGAATACAAGTCTGCATTTTATAATGTGTAATATTTTTCCACCTGTATGTGTGTGGGGGTATGTCAATGATAAAACGTAATAATTTAGATCATGGAGTTTCCATAGCATTGGGTCTTATAAGCTTGCCTAGAACACTGAAAGATTAAATTACTTTTCCTGGATCATACAGTATGTATCAGAGGCACAATTTGAACCTGGGTCTTCTTGACTCCAAGAATGCTTCTATATCTAACACAATATATGACCTCTCTAAGAATATAATTTGAGGGGCTCCTAGGTGGCACAGTGAATAATAGAGCACCGGCCCTGGAGTCAGGAGGACCTGAGTTCAAATTTGGCCTCAAACACTTAACACAAAAACTAGCTGTGTGACCTTGAGCAAGTCACTTAACCCCAATTGTCCTCCAAAAAGCAAAAAAAAAAAAAAAAAAGACTATAACTCGGTAAGGGTAACTAGGTGGCAAGTAGATAGAGCATGGATCCTGGAGTCAGGAGGACTTGAGTTCAAATCCTGCCTCAGATACTTACTAGCTGTGTGACTTGGGCAAGTCACTTAACCCCAACTGCCTCCAAAAAACAATAGAATATAATTTGCCACTCTCTGTGACTATAAGTCACAAGATCAGTATTTACTTCAGTAGGGGAAGTTTGCTCACTTGAGCAAATGAAGTTAATGCAGAAATCACAGGTCCAATTCAAATACAGATATCTAGATAGATATATACAGATACATATATTTATCCTGTATTTTATGGTAGGTATCATGTCTCATTAAGTACTTAGAATATTTTAATGTTCACCTTTTTTCTTTACATATTAAAGCAGATATTAGGCATAACACTAATATATTTCTCCATTTAGTATGTACATAACAAATGTGATTAAATTCCTCAAAGGAGATCACTTTTATCATGTGGTATTTAAAAGTTTACACAATAAATTAAAAGTGATATACATAGAACTATTATAAAAATTACTTAATTTTGTATACCAACCTGATTATTCCGGTTTTCATTACAAAAATCTGATGGTACATCACTTAAAGGAAATTCAAAGGAAAAATCTGTATTGGATAATTTCATCGGTGGCTGTAAAACTAAGAGAAAGGAAAATAATACCATATTTATCATTCATAATACCAACACATTACTAATTTTCAAAATACTATTCAATTTGAAAAAAGTCAAGCCAAGCATATTTAATAAGTAATATTAGAACCAGAATATTTTTACTTCTATAAAACCCCTAAGGTTTCACTAAGGTTCTGTAAAGCCAAGCATGAGTAGCTTTCCAGAGGACTGCTGCTGTGAACAGCTTTAAGATTCTGATTACATAATATAGTGAGCTCTCTATTTATTTAGCTGTAAACTAAAACAAAACATTCACAAAAACCATAGTACAGCATTCACAGTTATGACAAAACAACTTATCACTAAAGTGGCCACACAGTCTTCACCAAAGTGGCCACATAGTTTTAAACAAAAGTTATCATTCAGTAAGTCCATAATGCAATCATCCTTAAGAAGCAAGCTTCCTTAAGGGACACAAAGTACAAAGGTCAAAGTCCTCCACCTCTAGGCCACAGTAAATAATGATATTCTCAGTCAGCATCAAGTACCCAAGGAAAGGTCTTTTTCATCTCAACTTAAGGCTGGCTCTCAGATTCCATGGTTCCTTTTTCATGGTCTAGCTACTGCCTGAATCTACCCAACTGCCACCTGGATTCAAAGGTAGACAGCTCTCAACTCCTCTTTCAGTTACTAATCCAGCTCCTCATCCAGTTCCTTGTCCAGTTCTTCATTCAGTTTCCATTCCATATTGAAGCTCCCGGTGTCCAGTCCACCTCAAGTCCTTTGAAGTTTCTGTTTCTGGGAAGACAAAGCTTAACAGAGCCAAAACAATATTCATACATATTGCCGGCACCATCATCAATTCACTATCTGCCTGTGAAATCAACAGAGGCTCACATACAAGGTCCAAGAAGTCAACACAAATCATCAACATAGAAATGAACACAGACCCACAAACAAGGTCCATAAGGTCAACACATATCATCAGTAAATTCCTGGGATCTCTGAAACCCTCCTCCAGGGCTTCTGTAAACAGACAACTAGAAAATCCTCTTTCAGGGCTTCCAGTAAGGTCCCAGGGCTTCTGTACAAAGTATCACAAACAAAACTTTTTTTTCTTCAAATTAGTTCATGTCATATATGTATGTGTGTATGTATATATATATATATATATATATATATATTTGTGTGTGTATGTGTGTATATATGTATATATGTGTGTATATATATGTGCATATATATATGTATATATAATCCTTAGCAAAAAAAAAAAACTTAGAAATTTACAGTTAATTTTCCAGGTATTTTGGTTTTTCAGCACAGATTACAAAGATTTAGGTCATTTCAGGTGATAATTTGATATTATGCCAAAACAATATAATAATGTACAAGACAACATAACAACCAGTGCTTCTGATTCAGTGAGTTAATTTTTCATTATTTTAACTCAACCAAAAATAGATGTATTATTTTGAAAATTCAGTTTGCTAAGCTGAAGTTGGAAACTCATATAAAATTCAGAAAACAAAATTAGAAGAAAAGCATCTTATTTATTTCAAAGGAAGTCATAGCACAAATTAAATAAAATGCTAAAGTATATGTGTATAAGTACATTTACACTTACAGTTTTGTAATTCATCCTTTGATTTCAGAACTTACAACAAGTGAAGTGAAGGACCTTCTACTTGCTGACACCACACACTTGATGCCATTTCCTTCCAGTCTTCTCCAGAAGATTGCTGCCACTATAATCTTCATTCTCTCCCTAAATAATGGTTCCTTTCCTGCTACCAACAAACATGCTCATATTTCTCCTATCCTGAAAAAAATCCCTCACTAGATCCTACCATCCCCATTTCCTCCAATTCCAACTCTGACACTATCACTCTATATCTGCCTTGCTCTTTTCAGTTAAAATCTGTAAAGGAGCAATCTATATGAGGGCATTGTGATGTTAATGCCAACATGGAAATTAGAGCTGAGGACTTTAGCCTAGGCCCCTGACTGACTTCTCCTGTCCTTGGTTGATAACATTTTCAAGGTGAATGTGTTCACCTTGTAAGTAACCTTGCAAGTTTAAGAAATTCTGGGTGTCTGTGGTTGGAGCTCCTCATACTTTTTGAGAGCCTTGTGGCCTTTAACACTATATCAAGTTATTCTCCTTGGCACTCTCTTCACTCCAGGTTTTCCAGGCACTGCTCTCAGTTGGTTCTCCTCCTAGCAGAATGGCAATGTCTTCTCAGCCTCCTTTGCTGGATCTTCTTCCAAGTCACAATCACTAACCATGGATATCTCCAAAGTCTCTGTCCTGAGCCCTCTTCTCCTTTCTCTATATACTATCTTACTTGGTGATCTTATCAGCTTTTGTGGGTTCCAGATAATAAATTCCAAATCTCTCTATATAACTCTAGTTTCTCCCCATTGCTTGATCCCACATTATTAACTCCATATTGGACATTTCAAACTAATTGTCCCGTAGGCATCTTTTTTTCCTCAAATCTCATCCCATTCCAAACTTCTCCATTACTATCAAAGATACCACCAAAATTCCCAGTCACTCAGATTTGCAACCCGAGCCTCATCCCTACGTTCTCACTCTCAATTAGTCCACATATCTAGTTAACTGTTTCTACCAGAACAACATTTCTGGTAACATCCCTTTCTTGCCACTCACATAACCACTTCCCTAGTTCATACCCTCATTACTTCTAGAGTACTTGCAATAGCCTTCAAAATTGTCTCCCTGTCTCAAGTTTCTACTCACCCTAATCTATCCTCCACACAACTGCCAAACTAATTTGTTCATACATAGGTCTGACCATGTCACTCTCTTAGTTGATAAACTCCAATTGTTCTCTACCACCTCTAGGACCAAATATAAACTCCCTTGTTTGGTGTCTCAAAGTCTTCTTTACTGCCTAACAGCTTCCTACATCTCCAGTCTTATAGGTATTACTCTGTCCTTGCCCTCCAATCCAAACATACTAACAGCTGGCTCAAGTTCCATGCACACAATACTCCAGTTCCCATTTCTGTGCCTTTGTAAACCATAGACCATGGGTAGGAATATGCTTCCTCCTCACTTTCAACTTTTTTAGCTGAGTCTTGAAAGAAGTCAAGGATTTTATTTTCACCATCTATGGAAGTGCTTTCTGAGACCTTTACTTGCTAGTGTCTTCTATAAGGTTACCTTCCATCTACTCTGTATCTTCAATGAACATATTTATATACATGTCTCACCCATTAGAACATGAACTTATTGATGACTTTTCTTTGTATCCCAGTGCTTAACCCAATGCCTACTCCATAGTAAACATTTAATAAATGATTGCTGAGTGATTAATTGAAATGAAGAAATCTCATATGATTTTGTTAAACTTCTGCTTTACTTAATATATTAATAAGCTGAGGACAAAGCATAGGAAGAAATGTCATTTTAGTATTCTAGAACTTTAATAAAGACACTTCAGTATCTTAATATTTAATAATTTTTCATATCTGTGCATGTACATACTTTATCCAGTTAGCAATAACAAGACATTCTATCTCCCAATACCAGACAATTTCACTGGCTGTCCTCTAGACAGCAAGGCTATATAAGCTCCTCATTTCTACCTTTTGTCTTCCCTGGCTTCCTTCAAGTCCCAACTAAAATCTCACCTTTCTCAAGAAACCCTTCCCAATCAACCTTAATACTAGTGCCTTCCTTCTGGTAATTATTTCCATCCTGTACATAGTTTGTTTGTACTTAGTGTCATAAAGTCATGGGATCCTTGAGAGCAAGGACTATGTTTTACCTTTTCTTTGTATGCCCAATGTTGAGCACAATGCCCCACACATGGTAGACATAATGAATTTTTATTGACCAACTTTAATTCATGACAGAAACTTTTCAGTTTCTATAAAACCAAAATCTCTTTATTGTGCATTTTAAAACACTAGAACAGAAACAACTGCAGTTAGGGTAAAATTAAAAATTAATGTGATTAAGTACACTTACCTGATGTGAGCTACATGAATATCCTCTGTTCTGTCTGCACTAATGTTATGAAGTCATTGCTATAGATCATAATATGACTGTGGTATATTTACAAAAAAAAAACCTCTCATGGAACCTTGCTTCTGTTCTTTCTAAATTCTGAAATATAAATTTAATTGCATTCCCAAAGTTTCTATACATTTCAAATATTTTGTATCCAAAGCCTTGTCCCAATCATTCAATTTACCTACCAATTGCTTTGACACTACATGGTGGTACCAGTGGAGCTATTAACGGGACTAAAGAAGGCGACAATTGAGTGTCAAAAGAATGTGATGTAGAACAAAGGTAGGAGAGTGTTGACGACTCAGTGAAATTAACACTAATTGGAAGACTGAAGTCATATGCTGCCACCTAAGGGACAAAAAAAAAAAATATATATATATATATATATGAACCATGATTACTCTAAATTAATATATTGTGTAACAAATTATCTTGTGACTAATACCTTTCATTTTCTAATACTATTTAAATTACTTCCTTTGGGATAGATTTTGATTACTTAATCAATTTTGCTCTATTAATTTAAAGTTAATCAGATAAATCAAAGCTCCACAACTAGCTATTTCAGGATCTTAATGACTACCTCCTCCATGTCCTCTTCTCTAGAGTTCAAGGGCATTTTCTGCAAAGAAGACATATTAGACAAATCTTTCCACATGACCTAACAAATTATCAATTAAAGAGACAACAGTCAATCAAACTTCCCTATCCTTGAATGGTCTCAAAGTTTCAGATAAATAAAGTGTAGCTCCCCCCACCAAAAAAAAAAAAAAATTAAAGACCTTCATTTTAAATTAAATAAATAGATTCAAGATGTTTTAACTAAAGATGAAAAACTTAACTGTTCTTTTGCATTAATATTACTTCATCTTATAGATGAATTCAACCCTGATGTTTGAGAGTCAGGGCCTCTCACTTTTGAGTTATGGCCAAGTTATATAAATATACTTGTAATGACGATGAGGAATGGAACACAAGTGAGAGGTATTGAAAAGGAAGCAAAGCATGGCATTTGCTATTTCTAAGCCAGTATTTTTCACTCATATTCTGATATAATAACAAAGGAAAAGGAATACAAGTGGGAAGAAATTCTAAAAGGATCAGATTAGGAATAATAATTAATTTCCCAGAGGATTCAAAGAAACACAGAAGTGAAATAATCAGATTGATTATGTGTCTTTTTCTAATTGATCCTAGTTATAATTAATTGATCTTATCCTATAACTGCCTAAGTCATGATTCCTTGTCTCTGGACTTAATTCAGAAATTTAACTGGCTGGTAATAAGTATAAAAATGCAGTTCTTCTGTTAATCACTGTCCTATTCTTGTATCAAGGGAATCTGTTACCCTGGAAGGATGCAGATGGACACAAGGGAGTCTGGTCTAGTATTGTAACACCACCAAGTTCTTCTTAAAGAAAGTCTGATTTTTTTTTTTCCAAAGAAGTCTGGCTTTCGGTCTCTGTCCTTGTAGATGGAGCTGGACTCAAACAATGAATATTTCTTAGTCACAGCAGGGAAAGGGAGGTCTGTTGCTAGCACTTATTCCCAATATCCATCCAGTCATATTTTCTTCCACCTATGATGCTAGTCTTCTTATTTTCTGTACTCACTAAAATATAAAGAAGAATTGTCTCCCTCCTGTACAGTCTTAGCTTTGCTGAGGAAGGTGGGGTCCTATTTATTGGTAAATTCACACTTTACAAATAAACTGATCATTCTCAGAACTTTGTGCCTCAGTCTACCTTAATTTTTAATTATTACAGAAGAAACTATAAATTGAAATGAAAGTCTATGGATTGGGCAGCAGAGAAAAAGGACATAACAACCAGCATATACAAAAATGGAACAGACTGATTATAGAGGAAGAAGATTGCCTTTCATTAAAGGTCCTCAAAGTCCAGATGACCATTTGGTGAGTAGAGCATACAGGTGATACACACACACAAATCTGAGTTAGAGTAAATGACCTCTTAGTTCCTTCCAACCAACATTACTAATTGAGTGGCATCAAAGAAAATGGAGTAGCACTGGCAGGGAAAGGATAATTAAAAAAAAAAAACCGATGCCCTGTAACCTTGAGCAAGTTACTTAACCCAAATTGCTTTTAAAAAAAAAAAACAGATGAAAATTATGGATATGAAAGGAAAACTATAAAATAAAAATTAGGGGCATTGAAAGAGTAAGGAGTAATCTGCTGTAAAGAATGAAAATATTATGTAGTTGCTATTTTTCTCTGTTAAAGATAGTATAGGAGAGCAGATTCCAATTCTTGGTTGTCTGTTGCAGGAATGGTAGAGTAAAACGGACATATGGAATCCTTAAATCTGGTTGCAGGTTCCACATGAGAGCCTTAGAGTAAGAGGTCATAAAACGAAACCATAGCAATGTTGGAGAACAAGGCTGCTACAAAGCACTCTACAGAGAGTTCTTAAAGCTCATTAGAAACAAAACATTGGCTTGAGAAGTGGATGGAGTCATCTTTCCTCTATGCCAAAAGCAAACGGAATGCCCTAGATTATTTTTCTAGGCTGACAAATGCCGTTTCATGGTTTCTAGTCCAAATCTGTGTACAGGCCTCAACCTGCAAGTATGTCCCATAGCCCAGGACCACATACCATAATCTATTTGCTAGAAAGGGCAGGCTGGAGAGGAGGATTCTGGGAAGATAACAGAGTAGGTTAGAAAATTCTAAGTTCTCTAGATTTTCCCCTACAAAAGAGATAAAATAGCACTTTAGGGTGAACAAATTACAGGTAAAAATAAATAAGAATAGGGATACAACAGGGGTCTTCCTGTGACAAACTGAAAAGATCAGAAGAAAAATTCCAGGACAAGGTTTGGTCCCTATGAAGAGTAAACAGCTCCAGGCTAAGGTCCATTTTAACAACAAGCAGCAAGCCCTGGGATTAGTTGGTTTGAGAGACTGCCTTGGCCCCAGTCAGAGGAACTTTTACCCCTGGAATAGTGAGGAGATTTAGGGGTCTTGGACCAGGAAGATCAAAGGAATCTCTACTGAGAAATAGCACCACACCTAGCTGTGCTGCAAAGAGCGGCAGGGGTGAAAAGGAACCAGTACATGCCTGGTGAGTGCAGAGGCAGTGGGGCAGAAAGCCCCTGGCTGTGGGCACTTACAAGAGGTTGGAGGTTTGGCTCTGGCTCTAGGCTAGAGGGGAGAACTGAAGATCTAGGGCAAGAGGCACCATCTCCCATGCCCCAGGGATAGAATTAATTACAAAAATTAAGGTATTACTACAAAAAATGCACAGGTAAAGGCGAAAGAATTCAACCACAGAAAGCTATTATAGGAATAGAGAAGACACGGTTCATCTTCAGAGGATGATATTGAAATAAAGAAACCCCCAAAGAGTAATGTCAAATGGTCACCTGTCCAAAAAGAATTAATAGAAGATATTTAAAAAGACTTTAAAAATCAAATGACAGAGATGGAGGAAAAATTAAAATAATTATAATAATCCAAGAAAAACAAGAAAATTATGAAAGGAAAGTCAACCAATTAGAAAAGGAGATCCAGAATCTTAAAGAAGAAATTGACACCTTGAAAATTAGAATTGGGCAAGGTGAAGACAGTGAAATTATAAGAGATCAAGAAATAATTAAACAAAATATTAATAATGAAAAAATATTAGAGAAAGGAAAACATAAGAAAAACAATAGATTCAGAGAATAGATCAGGAAAACATGAAAATAATCAGACAACTGAAAGTTGTGATAAAAAAAAAGCCTGTTACAATAATACAAGCAATAATTAAAGAAAATTGTACTCAAGCATTAGAAGAAGACAGGAAAATAGAAAAAGAAAAAATCCATCAATCACCACTTAAAAGATATCCTACAGGCAAAACTCATGGAAATTTCATAGTCAAATTCAGAAAGCCCCAGCTCAAGAATAAATATTAAAACCAACAAGAATAAAACAATTTAAATATGATCATGGCACAATTAAAATCACACAAGACCTAGCAGTGGAGACATTAAAGGACTTGCAGGTCTTGGAACACTATATATCAAAGAATAAAAGAACTGGGGCTCAAGCCAAAAATATCACACCTAGCAAAGTTAAACATAATCCTAAATGAAAAAAAAAAACAATGGATATTTGATCAACTCTCAGATTTTCAAGACTTTGTTTAAAAAATGAACTTAATAAAAGATTTGACATATAAGAGCCAAGAGAAATATAAGGTACATACCAAAGACTGATTATAAGGGACTCAATAAGGACAGACTATTTTTTATTTATGTAAAATGTGTGTCTAAGGTTCTTTTTGATAATTGGGAAGCTCAGAAGAAATATTGGGGTAAATCTGAGTATGATATGAATTTTAAAACTAGAATCATTTAGGAACAGCTCAAAAGAGTAATTATTTTACACAAATGAGGTGCAAGAGGAAGAATCAACACAGAGGAATTAGATGGGGGAGGAGGGCTGGTAGTTCTAGTAATCTACTTTCATAGAGAATGTGTTTAAAAGGGAACAATATATATCTACATATATATATAGAGAGAGAGAGACAGAGACAGAGAGACAGAGACAGAGACAGACAGAAAGACAGAGACAGAGAGAGAGAGAGAGAAAGAGAGACAGAGACAGAGGGAGACAGAGAAAGAGACAGAGACAGAGAGACAGAAAGAGACAGAGACAGACAGACAGACAGAGACAGAGAAGAGAAGAGAAGGGAAGAGAAGAGTATACAAGTCTTCTAAATTCAGAAGAAATAAAATGATAGGGCATAGGTGGGAGAGGACAAGAGAGTAATCCTTAGAGGGGAGGGTGAGAAAATAGGATAGAAGGGCATTTAGATTAATTGGAATAGGAGGATAGGGGAGGGACCTTTGGGGGGGGGGGGTAGGTAAATAATAGGAGGGCAAGGTAGCAGGTAGAATTAAGTAGAGGAGCTAGAAGGATAGGAAACAAAAGATATGCACAAACATGAAAACAAAGATCAGAAGTAGAATTTGTTTGGGAAAATATATGTCTACATATGTATGTATATGTGTGTATACATACAGTATATATATATACATATATACATATATATATCCATAGCTATAGAGAAACATATTTAAACTTCATTATAGTGGGGAGGACAAGGTAAAAAAAAGGACACAACAGTGGACAAAAGAAAACTTCCAAGGAAGTAAAGAAAAGATGGATAATTCTCAACACAAAGTGGATTATTTATCATACAGGCTTTCTTGAAATGAAAATTTACTGTTACATATTTTGAATCCTCTCATGTTCTGTTATATACATGATATACTTTCTTTTTTCTTTTTTACTTTGTATTTACGGTTCAGTATCTTAAGCTTGTGATGTTTTTTGTTTCTTTTCTCTATTCAGTATTTGTGTTCTGGTGTTTGAGTCTAAAATAATTTTTTAATTAAAAAAAAAGGTGGCAGGGTACCTATTTGACCACCCCTTACTTCCATATACTTCTTACTTGTAGAGTTTGTTCCATGCTATGTGTGTTTCAGGAGATGCAGTCCTGAACAAACAGCACAATTTCTCTTCACCTGGAGAAAGATTTCAAAGACTTAGGATGAGCTCCAGGAGAAAGATGGCAAACGCAAGCATTTTGCAGAGTTTTTACTCTCTAGCATGAGAGACCCTTGGAATGAAGGTAAATGGAGCCAAGTAAATGAGAACAAGGAGAGGTAAGATGTTGGGGCCCTTTAAGACTCTACCTGAACTCTGAGAACCCAGGAAATCTCAGGCAAAGGACAGAGCAACTCAAGCAGGGTCAAAGAGGCACCTGGGCGTGTATTCTCCCCCGTGATTTTGGGGTTCTGAGTATGCGCTAAGAGGGGAGCACTCCCCTGCTATGAGAAGCTTGTTACTGCTGAGGCACGTGGGAGAAGAGAGTCGGGGGAGGGGAAAGGAGCTAAAAGGAGGGAGGCAAGGTGAAAACGAGAGGAGAGAGAGATGAGGTGATTGTAAACAAGAAAGAGATTAAATGGCAAGACATTACATCTTGGTGTCAGGACTCCTTTGTCTGTTCTCGGAGGAGCAGGATACCCCGAGGGGTTTGTGGGGGTGAACCCAGGTCATAGGGGCGAACCCAGGTCATAGGGGCGACCAGAGTGACTAGAGCTGTGGTGGCAGCTGGAGAGAGGGTTGTAGAAGCAGCTTAGGTCGTAGGGGCGACCTGAGTGACCAGACTGCAGGGGCAGCTGGAGAAGGGCTTGTAGAGGCAAGCCAGGTCTTAGGGGTGACAGGAATCATGGAAGGCAATTGGAGTGCTGTAGAGGTGGCTGGAGAGGTGAGTTTGATGTATGTCCTGAAAGGTGGGCCCTAACAGTAATAGGCTAAAGAAGCAGAGCTGAAGATAGTGAACCAGCAGGGCTGCTGTTGAGCATGTCCAGGTTCAACTTTGCCTGAGCAATGTTGCCAAGAGCAAGAGGTGTGTCTTAGAGCAGGGGATTCATCCAATCGGTGAAGTGTCTCCCTCTTCTTCTTTACCAGCCCTTCCTTTTATAAGGAAAGAGATTTAAATCCAGAATTTTCTGTTCTTTAAAGTTTTTTTTGTCGTCTAAGTACTGTTCTCTAGATGAGAAAATAGATTAAGTACCTCCATTACAGCCTTTTGTATGCTGTTCCATCTCAGCATATAAAAAGGCTTTTCTTCATCTTGCAGCAAAAAGACAGGAAATAGTCACATAACATATGAATATGCTCTGAACTGGGGGCTGGGACTCTCTGTTACATGTCATGTATTACTAGAGGAAGTTTTGTGGCTCTGGACTAAATCTGAAACCTAGGCTATGAGTCATGAATAAGTAGATTTAAGAGGCATAAGGCAAACAAGTTGACAGGCACAAGAAGCTTGTGATGATTTTACTCCTCCCTCAGTCCCAATGTCCTCTCTAAGTTAGTTCAATGTTTTGATCTGTTTCTGAGTAAGGGGTAAAATCTCTAGAGATGTGGACTAAGAGAAGATAAAGTCTGTGAGGCCAATTAAAGGATGAAGTTGATAGAGATGATTATGTCCACATTCATGAGGGTGAGGACCACCCCATAAGGAGTGTCACTTCACTTTATAAGCCAGTTCTGCCAAATAGCACCACCATTTTGTTATACTTCAAAAGAAATTGAATCCTCTATTTGGAAATGTAGATTTTCCTACAAGAGTTTAAGAGAACTTCTAACATCCTTTCTTTGATCCCAGTATGCCAATCATCAGATTTATCTACTCAGGAAAAGATAAGGAAACATGACAGAATTAGGCCAACTACAACTACAACCCTAAGGCATTAATTACCAGAAAATATCTATTGCTCTCACTGATCAATCTTTGGATATTTGACTACATTTATCTTCAGTGACTCTAAACCTTGTCATACCTATACCAGGCAAAATATCCACAACTGAACTTAATCTCAAGATAACCTTGCTAAAAAGAAAGGTAAAAGAAGATTCCCAATTTTTTCACAAATTAAAGAAAAATTTCTTCAACTTAAAGAAAATTTCACAAATTAAAAAAAAACTGTTTGAGATCCAGCCAAAACCCAGACAACATGACACTCCCTAGCTACTCTCAGGACTTACAACTGAGTTTCAGATTTATATCTATTAATTACATCTAATAATGTTCTGGGACACATTCTCTTTAATTTCTCCCCCATGACCAATTAAGACATTAATCACACATAATAGATAATTTACTAAAAACATGAAGCCAGGGTAAAATCAGGAAAATATATTAATAGAAAATACTAACAAAGTAAACCACCTTTCCCCACATTTTTGTCTGACAGGACTAGTTTTGGGCAAGATACTCCAAGGTAAAGGCACTCATAGGAATGCGTCAGCAGGAGAACCTGGGATAATTGTAAAAAGCTTTGTTTTCCCTAGGCACAGCAACCTTGCAAATAGGACTTTAGGATTAAGAGAAAATTGAAGTCATTTAAGCAGGTTGACTTACCTGGAAATAGATACTGAGGGAAGAAAGATGTTAATGAAAAACAATTATAGTTATTCGTTTCAGATAAGTAATTAAGACCTTAAGGGGTAACAATAAGCAATTATACAAAAGTTAGTCAAAACAGACAAAATACTTCATTCTTCAAAGGAGCAAATAATGAGAAAGGGGATTGATGGCTATTAATGGATAAATGTTTCCCTATAAGTTAAGGCATATTATGAAAAACTATTGAGTATTTATTGGGTATAGGGTATTACACAGTAGGGATACAAAGAGATATAATCAACAGACTAACTTATAGAGGCAGACAAAAGCTAACTGAGGAGAAGAAAGGAGCAAACAACTCAAAAAGGAATAAGCCCTCCACATCAAAGTAAAGTAAGCTTTGATGACAAGCTCAAAAGCAAATCAAGGCAAAAATAAAATAAAATTAGTGGTGTTAACAATAAATTCTGCAAGGATTCCACTATGTGACAATGCAGTTTCTGTAAGAATCACCAAAATGGTTCAGAAAGGCAATCAAACAATTACGTATCAGATAAATAAGGATAGAAATTAAAGTGTTTAAAGAAGAAATCAAATCAAAGAGTAGAGAATTAAACAAAAGACAGTCTTCAAAAGAGAAGATTCTTTTAAAAGGGAGAATGAAAGAACTGAAATATAAAAATGCAAAGACAAAGCAATACAATCAAAATAATAATATTGATAACTTATAATCCTGTAGTATTTAATGTTCACTAAGCATTGTATATATGTGTATGTATGTTTGAGTTTATATTCACATACACCTACACATATATAACTGTCTATGCTTATATGCATATAATCTAACTTGACATGATCCTTACAGTAACCATGTGAGGTAGATGTTTATAGCTAGGTCACATTTAATGTGAATTTGAATAATGCAAAATTTGGTTTAGTATGAATTATAAAATGATACCAAGTTCTACTTCATAAAAGCCAAAGTTCAATTGTAATCCAGGCAAACTAGTTGAGGGTTTTAATATGTGGCTATGTGATCCGTTTCCACTTGCTTATCATCACATTTCAATATCATCACACTTTATAGCATATTACCAACATTTGTCATACCTTTAAAAAAAAAAGTCTTAACAAAATGGACAAAAGCAAGAATACTTTTGCTGGAAACACTACCAACAGAAAAAAAGAAGAGGGCTTTTATTACATTAGAATTTTTCCAAATATAATAACAAGACAATTTAACTTTATGTAATTGAATAGATTAATAATGGTTTTTTTCAGCATATAAGTCTGGGTTTGTTTTAGGTATAAAATTCAGTCATTTTTAAAAATTTTCCTTTCTTTGATCATTGTCATCATAGTAAACTTGGGTCATGGCATTAACATGGTTATAGTAACTCCAAAGTAAGACCAAATATCAGAATGTCTGAATGTACATTATAAAATATTATAAAATGTGAAATTTTTAAAATACCAAAGTTGTATCACATATTTGTGGATTGCAAACTACAAATAATAGAGATGTGACAGTGATAGAAATGGAAGATCTGCTAGCAGTATCTATTGGAATCAAAGATTGGAATAAAAAATGCATTTCCCTTTGTAATGAAGGCATTAAGACAAAATTTTCTAATTTACTTAAGTCTGTAAAAAAAAATAATAGAAATTAAGTAGACAGTGAAGAAACTTTTACTGAAAGCATTGTTTGGCTTAATCACTTTAAAAAATCTAGTTCAACTGTTAAATGTTAAATGTTCAAATTGCTAAAGAGGAGGCCCATGTTTGTGAGGATGCAGCAGCTAAATATCCTAATGATGTTGAAGAAAATGAAGAAGGTGGTGTAATGGGAATGGGAATTTGAAGATCTTCCCTGATGCTTAATAGACCTAAGGGGGAGGTTCAAGACCTCCCCTGCTTTGAAAGTAAAGTCTGATCTCTAACAGGCTGAATGTAATCAACATAGAGCCTGTGATAGAGGGAATTTGCTGAAGGGTACAGCACAGCCCACAGGAAACTTCCCTGATGTGAAGATAAACTCTATCCCTTAATAGGATAAATAAAGTCACATGGAGCCTGTGGTAGGAGGAATTTGCTTAAGGGAAGCAGAGCCCACAGGAAGCTGGTAGTCAGAGCTAGCAAGATGGTAGGAGAGAGAGGACACTCAGGCAAGGAGGCAAATAGGCTTGTGAGTAAATATTGATCTTATATTGGTTTGTGGGAAGGCTGAAGGATACTGTGGCTCTCAGTGTAATTATGGCTTCTGAATATCTTTGGTACTATGATGGAATCAGCTTAATGGTTTTGGGATTTATTTTTCTGGTGTCTAAATAAATGCTTCAGTTATGTCCTCTACCTGGAGAATCTGGTATATTTTGTGATCAAATGTCATGTGATATTTATACTCATGGTCTTTATTGTGATTGTGGGAGCTGTAAATATTGCATTGGTGCTACAGGTGGATACATTGATCAACAAACCTTTAACATGGATGAAACAAGCTTATTCTGGAAAAGTATGTTTTGTAAAATTTACATTTCTGAGAAAGAAAAAAATCAACCTGGATTTAAAGTGTCTAAGGGTTATCTAAGATTTTTACTGAGAGGTAATACAGAAGTGCTTTAAAATTTAAATCAATACTTTTTCATGATCTCAAAATCCTTATACTCAATCACTTCCAGACCTTTAGCAATCAAATAAGAAAGACTAGGTGATTAAAACTGTTTTGGAAAATTGGTTTTCAAGTTAGTTTATCAAAGTTGTTGAAAAATATTGCAAAGAAAACAACTGCATTTAAATTGTAACAATCACTTCATTGATTTTAGATAATGCTCCAAGTCATCCAACTATGCTTAGGTCATTGTGTGAAAATGTGAGCATGCAAAATTACCATAATGTGGATTAAACTCTCTGCATACACAAGCATCTGTGTGAAGATTTATAGAAAGAGACAAGAGTTCAGTATATGTTGTTAAAATATTTTAAAATAATGATGTTTTCATCATCTCATATATATGATAGAGATATGAAATTCAAGATATTAAAATATTTTTAAATTTTGCTTTCTATAATCAATAAGAGATAACATTTTTATTACTTATTTCCATTGAACTGAAACAAATTACTATATTTTATATATACTTATAATGCCAAATAGTGTAAATCTGAATAATGCAATGAATTTGTGGCATTCACGATCACCACAAACTGAAACCTCTCAGTATTATCCTCCTTTTTACAAGGATTGAGTCTGAAAGGTGGAAAAAGGTGAAGTTTAATGTTTAGGATCACACAAGATATTCAGTATCTGAGGTAGCATTGAGATCCAAACCTTCCTGAGCATGTCCTGTACTCTTTCTACCATAATCAATCCATCAAATCAAAACACAACAATGTCATAAGAACCCATGGAAAGCTACCAAATAAGAGTTCTGAATGTGAAAATGGGATGCAATATGGCAATATAAAGATTGTAGGTCTTCAAAAATATTTATCACGGAGAAGAAAACTTAAATGACCCATTTCAGGAAGTCTGGATAGGAAAACTATCTAGAAATACTGAAAGGAGATAAAGTACAGAGTCCACAGAACACCAAGAGAACACAAAATTTAACTAACCAACAAACATCATAATCAAACAGAAATACAATTAGATACAAACACTACAATAAATTTTGAAGACAATAAGAGAAAAACCTTTCATGTTCCAAAAAAAATCAGTCAGAAGAGTAAGGGGTTGTTTCTTAGGTACAATAAATCAAAGGAAAATTGGAATATGATATTCTGGACAGTCAAAGAAGACTGATTGATTCCTTTCCTCGAAAATCTTGCAAAGCTAAGGATAAGAATCAGGGAAAATAATTCAAAACCAGCAAAAAGAAGTTATTTTAATTATTCCTTCAAAAGAATTGTGAACTAAACTTGGTATTCAACAAGGAAACTGAGTAAACAAAAATACTTTCATATAGTATTGAGAAAGTAAGAAATGAAATAATTGTTAATTGTTTTCATTCTGCTAGAGTTAGACAAGGTTCTGAATATGTGAGGTGAGGAAACTTTTTGTTTGTCATATGATATTTTTTTAAAAAAAACTCAAAAATTAATGACATATATTGAGAAGTCAATGATAGCAAAAATAAACTAAAAAGAATTAAAGATCCATAAGATATTACGAGGAAAATCCAGAAAGACAGAATAGAGTGATTTAATACTTCAGGAACAAAAATCAAATTCTTTAAGTAGTAATTTAATATTATTGGTGGTGGGAGAACAGAAAAGATTTTCACGTATGGGGAAAAGAAAGGATGGGATGGGAAGGCCAAGAAAAAAGTAATCAGAACTTGACAGAAGAGTTAGACAAGAAACTTTTGATTTTTTCCCCATTGTCTTT
This sequence comes from Gymnobelideus leadbeateri, assembly GCA_011680675.1. Lineage (NCBI taxonomy): Eukaryota > Metazoa > Chordata > Mammalia > Diprotodontia > Petauridae > Gymnobelideus > Gymnobelideus leadbeateri. The sequence goes on along the minus strand of WOXC01010329.1, from coordinate 29,421 downwards.
GGAGCAGTAGGAAAATAATGGTAATATATAAACAAGCAGTTCTCAGAGGGAAGGGTGAAAATGCAGAAAGGAAATATTCTGGAAGCATTGCAAGGGGAGAAAGAGGTGGGATAGAGATTTTGTAAGAAACTCCACTGGAAACTTTAATGGAAAATAATTAACCTTTACAATCATAACTCTAAATGTGAATGTATTAAATTCATAAAGAAAAAAATTAGAAAGATTTGAAAAAAACTAACAATTCATAACCCACATGAAAGGCATTTAAGACATTTCTTAGACACACAGGCACACATAGAGGCAAAATAATGAGAAAGCAAAATCTATTATGTCTTAGGGAACTTTGAAATGGGAGTTGCAATTTTGATTGTACTTCTTGTCTCCCTCATTAGAATATAAGTTCGAGCCCCAGCACCCACAGAACAACACAGAGAAGCTAACCTCCCACTGAGGACAGCCCAGCAGCCCTGCAAGAAGGACCAGCGCAGCACTCTGGGAGCCAGCAGCACAGAGCTCAGGGAGCCTAGCCCAGGTCCACATGAGCGGTTTTTGCCCCAGCTCAGCCGGGCCAGCAGCTGGCTGGAGGGGCCCCAGAACACCAGCAGCTGTGGCGATTCCAGAATTATCAACATAAACATGCCTAGGACAAAGTGAGAGGTTAGTGCCCTATGGACTTTGGGACCAGTATTTGGGGAATGCATAGGCTTCCTCCCCTGGGGGCCAGAAGCCGCTGAGGAGACATGCCATTTTGTAGTTTTCAGAGGCAGCTTCAGCTCCTGGCCTGCAAACTGTAGGGAGATCCAGCAATCAGTCTTGGGGGGGTAATCGTTCTTGCTTTAACCTCCCTGGATCTGGATCGTGATCTGGGGTGGAGGTCGTGGGTGGGTTTCCAGCTTGCCAGAAATGGAAGTTGTTCCCCACACATTTGGGACGAAAATTCCCCTGTCTGGCTGCAGAGCCATAGTGTGGCAACAAGCCCAAAAGTCAAGTAATTAAGTGGCAACATGCCAAGGCAAAGGAAACAAATTAAACAGAAAAATGCAATGCTAGACTCCTAATTTGGGGGCAAAGAGGATCAAAGCATGGAGCAGGAAGAGGACTGTGAGGTCAGAAGTCCTGCTCCAAAAGCCCCAGGGGAAACCATGACCGGTTGCAGGCCACAGAGGACCTTAAGAAAGACTTTAAAAATCAAATAAGAGAAGTGGAGGAAAATTTGGAAAGAGAAATGAGAAGGATGCAGGAAAAGTATGAAATGAGGGTCAACAGCCTGACTGAGGAAAACACCACCTTAAAAAATAGACTAACTCAAATGGCAAAGGAGGCCCAAAAGGCCAATGAGGAGAAGAATGCCTTAAAAAGTCGAATTTGCCAGATGGAAAAAGAATCTAAAAAGTTCACTGAGGAGATTCATTCCTTCAGAGTTAGACTGGAGCAAATGAAAGCTAATGACTTTATGAGAAATCAAGATGCTGTTAAGCAGATCCAAACAAATGAAAGATTAGAAGGCAATGTGAAATATCTCATGGGAAAAACCACTGACCTGGAAAATAGATCCAGGAGAGACAATTAAAAATTATTGGACTACCTGAAAGCCATGATCAAAGAAAGAACCTAGAAACCACCCTTCAAGAAATTCTCAAGGAAAATTGCCCTGATGTTTTAGATCCAGAGGGCAAAATAGAGGTTGAAAGAATCCACAGTTCACCTCCTGAAAAAGATCCCAAAAAGAAAACTCCCAGGAATATTATAGCCAGGTTCCAGAATCCCCAGATGAGGTAGAAAATACTACAAGCAGCCAGGAAGAAACAATTTCAATATTGTGGAAACACAATCAGAATAGCACAGGACCTGGCAGCTTCTACAATGAGGGATTGAAGGGCATGGAATATGATATTCCAGAGGGCAAAAGAGCTGGGAATGAACCCAAGGGTCACCTACCCAGCAAAACTGAGTATTTTATTTCAGGGGAAAATATAGACATTCAATGGAATAGAGGACTTGCAAGCATTCTTGAGGAAAAAACCAGAATTGAATAGAAAATTTGACATCCAGATGCAAGAAGAGATGCCTGAGAAGGTAATGAGGGAAAAGAAATCAAAAGGAACTTATCAAAGCTGAACTATTTACATTCCTATATGGAAAAACAATAATTGTGACTGAGGAAATCTTTCTCAGTATGAAAATAATGGAAGAAGGGTGTATGGTCATGTGAATACATATATGAATGTGTGTGTATATGGTTACAGTTATATATGGATAGAGGGCATAGGTTGAATTTGTTGGGAAGGGAGGATACTCAAGGGGTGAAGTTGTGAGGTGAGAGAGGAAAGTGGCAGGAGGAGATGGGGAGAGACAGGGTGGGGTAAACTATCTCATGTAGAGGAAGCAAGGGGAAGTGGTTGCAGGGGAGGGGAAGAATAGGAAGGCAAAAAGGCAAAACCACATTCTCATTGAATTTGATTCAGGGAGAGAATGACATACATACTAGATGGGACATCTCAACCAACAGCAGAATGGGGGGAAGGGGGATGAGAGGAGGGATGATGGATGGGAGGGCATCCTTGGGGGCAGGGGAGGTTGGAGGTACCCACTATGGAAGAGGGACAGGATCGAGTGGGGAATGGACCAGGTGGGGGGTGGGATGAGTGGGAGGGAATTATAAGCAGCCTTGTACAATATATCTACTATGTTAATGTTTTGCATAGCTAGACATGTACAACATATACTGAATTACTTATCTCCCCAGAGGGAATGGGTGACAAGGGAGGAAGGAAATGGATCTGAAATTCAAGGTCTTAAGATTAAATATTTTAAATATATATAAATACTATTATTCATACTCTTTTGCTTGTAATAGGGAGATAAGATGTGCAGGCATTGGGACACAAAGATTCACCTTCCTCTAATGGAGAGGTCGAAGGGGGTATGGGAGAAGGTATGGGAGAGAGCAGATTGGAGGAAGCGATATCTTGTGGGACTGCTGTTCTGGGAGGGTGGGTAGGGAAAAAACGGAGCGGGGGGAAATGATTATAACTCAAAATCTGGTGGAAATGAATGATGTAAAACAGAAGTTAATAAAGCATTTGTTTAAATAAGAATATAAGTTCACTGAAGGTAGAGATTGTTTCATTCTCTATATTTTTATTCCCAGTATCTGGTACATAATAGGTATGTGATAAACGCTTGTTAATTGACTAGATGATAATTTCAAATAAGGCAAAAATACAAAATTGATCATTGAAATAGGGAAAAAGATTATGCTAAAGACAACCTAGGCAGTGAAAAAATAATGATATATTAATGGCACATCATCTCAATTTTTAAAAAAATAACAGTAGTTGAATTGTGGAAAAAGACATTATAGTAAAAAAAAAAAAGGCTACCTTAATTTTCCATTCCTTAAAATATATAAATACAAACTTCAGAAGAAAAAAATTTATCTGATATGTGGTGACTTCTTAATGAAAACATTTAAGATTACAAATATTTCTCAGCATCTAATAGTGTCTTTACAAAACTGATCATGTACTAAGACATAGAAGAATCATGAACAAACATAAAAATTATAAATAGCAAATACATCCTTTACAAACCATAAAACCCTCTTTGAGATAATTTTAAAAGGAAATATAACTAAATAAAATAAACATAAATGAAAATTAGTGGGGCAAAGAATAAGTCATGGAAATAACAATTTTAAAATAATGATAACAATGAGACAACATGCAAAAAAATATGGAACACAGTTAAATAAATCCACAAAATAATGCATGTATCTAAAAACTCATATGAACAAAATTGGAAAGAGAAAATCAGTGAACTGAGAATGCAATGTAAAAGACTAGAAAATAAATGAATGAATTGTCAACTACAAAATAAGTGCAAAAGAACTCAAAAATTTGAGGTGAAGTAGATAAATATGAAAATGAAAAGTCAAACTTGAAAATAAAACCTAAAGCTGATTTTTGAAAAACTAAAAAAGAAAATGGTCAAGAAAAATGAAAGAAAAAGTAAGTTGTCTGATAAAAAAAATGAACATAGCAAATCAAAACCATCAAAGGAAAAATAAAGAGAACTATCAAAAGTATCTATATACAATTCTGAGCCAACAAAACCAAGTATTCAAAAGAATTAGATGAGTAGATCCAAAAGTATGTCCAAACTAACAAATCATAAAAGAGAAGTCTAACAACCTATTCCTGAAAAAAAAAAATAGCAGGTCATAAATAAATTGCCAAAAAAATAAAATCCTCTTTTTTCTTAGTGGATTCTATGCAACAAGTAAGGACTAATTAGAGCCTGTTTTATGAAAACAAGAGGAGAGGGAACAATAACAAACTCTTTTTTTATGATAAATATGGTGTTAATACTCAAACTATGGAAAGACAAGAGAGCTATAACTAATGAATATTGGTGCAAACACTATAAATAAAACCTTTAAATGAAATTATAGTAAAATACACAGAAAATAATTCACTATGACCAAGTTGAGTTCAAACCAGTGATGTAAAGATGATTCAACATTAGAAAAACAAAATAATCACATAAACAAAAATAATTAAAATTAATTATGAAGAAAAAGTTCATGATGGGATATTAATTTATTTAATTTTATAGACCTCTAAAGCATAAGCATGAAAGAATCCTTATTGGATCTGATGAAAAAGCATAAGTCAAAAACCAAGATTTAGCACTATGTTCAATGGATACATGATAGAAACTTTCTCAGAACAAAAATAACTCAAGCAAAGATGCTTCCTCTTCCTATCATTATATGACAGCATCAAAAATGCCACTATTTAGAAAAGAGAACAAAATCAAAGACAAAAGTATAAGCAAAGAAGACATCAAAATATTCATGGAAGTAACCCATAATTTCAAAGAACCCATCTGCAGATGACATGAGTCTTGCTTAGAAAACCCCAGAGAAAGAGTAAAGAAACTATTTTAGATAACAAATAGCTTCAGTAAAGTAGAAAGGTAGAAACTGAATCCAGGAAAATTATCATTTCTTTAAAATACTAATAAAAATGGGGTAGGAAAAATAAGAGAAATTCTATTTGAAATAACTACAAATTGCATAAAGTACCTGGGATTTAACTTAACAAGTTACATACAAGATTTATATAAATGCAAGTATTACAATGTAATAAATAGAAGCAGATGAGTTGTGCACTTGATAGAGCACTGAGCCTGAAGTCAGAAAGACCCAAGTTTAAATCCAGCCTCAGACACTTTCTAGCTGTGTAAGCATCAGCAAGTCACTTAACCTCTGCTTCAGCTTCCTCAACTATAGATTGGGGATAATAATAGGAACTATGTCCCAGGGCTGTTGTGAGGATCAAATGAAACAATATTTATAAAGAGTTTTACAAACTGTAAATTAACATATAAATTTTAGTTAGTATTACTGCATAAATTAATTTATTAAATTAGTGCTCTATCAATAGAACAACTTTTTTAAATGACACTTTACAAAATTAGACAAAAAAATAATAAACTCCATTTGGAGGAACTAAAGGGAAACAAAGAAAAAATGATGACTTAAAAGAGGCATAGCATTACCAGATTGGAAACAGTACAATAAAGCAGTAATGATTAAAACCATTTGGTACTGGTTTAAAAAGTCACAGAAGGGGGTGGCTAGGTGGCGCAGTGAGTAAGAGTGCAGGCCTTGGAGTTGGGATGACCCGGGATCGAATCTGGCCTCAGAAAATGAGCACCCACACAAAAATAATGACTGGCCGTGTAACCTTGAGAAAGTTACTTAACCCCAATTGCTTTAAAAAAAAAAAGTCATAGAAGTAAAACCACAGAATATACTCATTAGCAAGATGTAAAATTAATCTAAAAACAGTACTACAATATTTGTACACAAGAACATGAAATACTGGGAGAAAGTTTCCCAATTTTTACAAAAACTATTAAGTGGTAAGATAGTTTGGATGGAATAAGGTTTAAACTAACATTTTACAAAATAAACTTCAATAAATTCCAAATGGTTATGTGAATGGAATTTGGTCATATCATAAAATTAGAAGAAAACAGGAGGGCCTATGTTTCACAACTATGGCCCTTGTGGGAAGAATTCCTGCTTAAATAAGTGACAGAGAAAATTATAAAAGATCCAAAAAAAGACCATTTCAATTAGGTGAATTTTTCAAAGTTTTTGCACTGAATAAAATCAATTAAGGTAGAATAAGAGAAAATTTAAAGTGGGAAGATATTTGTATAAATGTCATCTGTAAAAGTCTGATATCCAAAATATACAGGGAATTAACCCAAATAAGTAATACCAATAACCATTTTCCAACAGATAAAAGGATGAAGGATTTAAGTAGTTTGCAAAAGAAAAATGGTATTATGAAAATATCTTACAAATAATTATTAAGAAGAAAAATTCAAATTGAAATAACTGTTTTCATCTCACACTGTGAAAAGAGGCAAACAGGGGGCAGCTAGGTGGCGCAGTGAGTAGAGCGTTGGCCCTGGAGTCAGAAGGACCTGAGTTCGGATCCGGCCTCAGACACAATACACACACAAACAAAAACCTAGCCGTGTGACCTTGGGCAAGTTACTTAACCCCAACTGCCCTCCAAAATGCAAAAAAAAAAAAAAAAGGCAAACAGGACAAAAAAAAGGAAGCAAAGTTGGAAAAGCTATGGGGAGGCAAGCATTTTACTAAGTGAAATTTTGAGCCAGTTTCTATATTCTAGATGGTAATTTGGTATTATATAAGAAAGGGAACTAAACTGTCTTTGACCTACTAGTTCTGTTAAACACGTATATGTTCCATTAAAATCAAAGATGAAAACAAATATACAACGAACTTTTAAATATCCAATATATTTACCAAATACAATACCACTTCTAATATATACCAAAATATTCATGGAAGCATCCTGTAATCTCAAAGAACTGAAGACGAAGTAGATGGCTATCAGCTAGGGAATACCTGAAAAATTTTGTTATGAGAATGCAAACATATATTATTACACAATCAGAAAATACTAATATGGGGAATTCAGAGAAACATGGGAAATTTTGCATAGGTCAACAGAGTACAACATGTAGACACAAAAGAATAATATACACACTGTGTACAACAATGTAGGATGAAAAGATCACCCAAAAGAAGCCAAACTCTTAAGTATTCAAAAAAACCAATGATTGTTCTTGCAAAGGACAAATAAATTGAAATTTAAGTGATATATAATTGGTAATCATAGAGCAAAATGTTGGACACATCTATCAATAATGCATTGTATTCAATCAAATTGAAATAAATTAATATTTTTTTGTTAAAAGAGAATTCAAATAAAATTAAACTGAATGTTCTAGCAATTATAATGACCATGCCTGACCTCAAAAAACAGAAAAATCTATTTTCTTCTTTGAAGATAGTTTGCTACAGGTATGAAATATTACATTTACTGTAAGATATGGTTGATGTATTTCTTGATTTTACTAAACTGCTTGTCTCCTTTTTTCTTATTTTTTTTTTTGTTACCAAGGATGGTTTACTGGCTAAGGAGTAGGAATTAATATATTCAGAAATGAAGATGAGGTAAAAATAAATTATGCTAATAAAAACAATATTTAAAATGTGGTTTTAGTCTGGAGACAGGTAAGTTTCATCTCCAAAAATGACTTTGATACAAAGAAAAAAAGCTTCATATTTTTAAAGGAAAAAAATTGAGTTGTTGGACACAAAAAAACCATGCTCAGGTTACTCCTTAATGGTAAAAAGACCGAAGTAGATGAAATCTAATAGGCTTCTTTATCATATAAACAGATATCAAAAGTTCAAGTCCTGTTGATTATGACAAGAACAGTACCAATTATGTAAGCAGTTTGTTAAAATGAACTTGGCCCACTACCATTATATTTTATAGTCATTTAAAGCCTATGAAACTAGAAATATAAACCATTTGTTAAACAGCAAGTACAGCATGAATGTTACCAGTTATAGCATAATAAACTCTATGTACATAAAATGCTATTAAAATCAAGAAAAAAACTTTGTTTATAAAATTGGCACAAGTATTTTAATTTGCATCATTAATTTGCTTTCTATAAAACAAATGCAAGAAGCAGTATAGAATATTAATCAAGAACCAGCCTCTGAACCAGAAAATCCTGGATTCAAGCCTCATTTCTGGCATAAGAATACATAACAAGAACTTTGCTAAATCACTTTGTCAGCTACGAAGAGGATGAACTGAAGAGATGAGAGAGTGTAGCAACAAGCACCCCAACATTCCCAGGGTGGCTGCCAACACAGGTTCTTAGATCTGCTTTTCTAAAGGAAAGCAACTCAAAATGGGTTAACAAGCTTACTTTAATCAAACAAACATATATCATTTACCTAGTTCAGGGGGAAAAGGTCGGCACACCAAACTTCAGAGTATACAGACAGAAACAGACAGATCAAGCAGACAGGCTTCCAAACTGCCCAACCATTACATCAATACCAAATCACAGTTACCAGAGAGGGAAGCATCAACATCCGGGTTTTCAAAGGGAGGGAGGGGGTCCTCAACCACTGCCCAGAGTCTCATATGGTCAAATCACACAACACTTCTCAAAGTGAGCCCCAAAGCAAAGCCTCACATCAAGGATTATATAGCCTTCTCCTGGCTCAGAGAACGTCACAGCCCTCTGATCCACTGCCCAATCACACAACATCAAGGTGTGGGCATTCCTGAAAACCAAGCCTCCAACCACAGGCTCCATGTGACCACATTCAGCCTATTAGGGGGCAGAGTATATTTTCAAATCAAAGAAGGTTCTCAGAGTCTCTTAAGCCCATCAAAGGGCTTAGGGGCAGGGAAGATCTTTAAATTTGCATTTCCATTACGGAGAGTTGAAGCAGTGAGACTAATTAGAAAGCTATGAAATAGTCCAGGCAAAAGGTAAGATCCTAAACTATGGTGATGGCTGTAAGAATAGAGAGATGAGCAGAGACACTGTAGACAAGCTCATGCTGTGAGCAGGAAGAGTCTCACTCAAAATGAACAAGGAAAGGGGTGACATTCACTGGTCACAAACCCACCTTTCAGGAGGATCCCTTCCATATTCCTGAGGTGATCTGGGAAACAAGGAGTAGATATTCTGAGAGAGGGAGGGAGGAAATTGCCCTAATGGTACCTTTGCCCATCTATTCACACTCTGTTCAAATATTTCTTGGAGTCAGACCACGGTCACCGCCGGAGTAAGCCATGCCATTCTCATTTAGGGGACCGCTAAACTACAGGAAAAAGTATCTGATGATTAAGCATTTAAGTTCCAATCACCCTTTATTCTTTATCTCCCATAACTCTTCTAGATCAGCCCTCTGCTTCAGCCAAGTTTATTCACTATTCTTGAAACATATGCTTTCCCACCTTGAATTTCTTCATGCCATCTTCCTTATATGAAATACTTCTTTTGCTTTCCTTCAGCCTAATAAAATCTTACCCAATCAACCAAGCAGCATTTTTATTAAAGTGCACAGAAAGAAAGGGTGGGGGTGTAGAGGGAAGCATCAGTGGAACAATTTGTTGTTACCTTGTTATGCTTATATATATATATATATATATATATATATATATATATATATATATATATATATGTTTCTTTAAAAAAATACACTGTATGTATTTGTTCAAGTTTTTGTTCTTTGTGTTTTGAAATGTTTGTGATTGTTGAATTCACAATAAAAAGAAAAACAACAACAAAAAATCTTACCCAATCTTCAAAACTCAGTTCAAATACAATACCTTCATCAAGGAGTATTGTCTCACAAAACAAAAATCAGAGTCAGGGAGGAGAAGAAAATATGAGTGCAGAAACCTTGGAATGAGACTCTACTAGGTCGGATAACTCCAAAAGAATTTATAGATGAAATTAGAAAGAAGATAACAAATAGATAAAAAATGTAACATATATGCTAGCATTTATTTAATGATTTTTTTTTTTACCCTCGAGTCCATAACTGCCATAATTGGACTCTAACACCTGCTATTTAATGTACAAGGAGTAAATGAAAGTGGCACTTCAAGTCAGTTCAAAGAGCATTTGGACTAAATCAATACATGTAGAATAAATATGATGAGTGGAAACAACACAATTTTCAGATCATTAAAGGATCAGTATTTAAGATACATAACTAAAAGGGAGAAGTTACACTATAACCAGAAAAAAAATCATGAGCAATGGTCTTACCAAAATAAAGGTAACTGAAATAAATTCCATCATTAATGACACAGAACACACTTGGACATCTCAATAAAAATGTGTAGGAAAATTATATATGCAAATATTGAGGACATGCTTGTTGAAAATAAAAGAAGGAAACAAGTAGCCTTGTGCAAATAATTTTCTACAACAGAATAGATCTCCATAGTCACACAACTGACTGAAAAGGGTAGAGAACACAAGATCTTATTTTATTGATTACAAAGAAAAAAATTTACTTGACAAACAAAACAATGTCTTAAAATATCTCCACCAACAAGGAGTCACTCAAGCACATAATACACTTACACCATTCCTTGGTAAATATAACAACAGAGATAATTTTGGTCAATAATCTGATCATCAATACCTACCAAGACATAAAAAAAGGGATGCTTGCCAACAGTATTGACCATGGTTGTGATGGATGTACTGAACAAAATATAAATGGAAGAAAAATTCTTTGGACATGGGGAAGTCCTCCGGATGTTTGTTTTAGATGACACGCTAATAGCAACAAACTCCAGAATATGAAAGGACCTCCTTAATAAGATCCCCATCTATTCAAACTATCTATAATTCTATGAACTAGATCAAACCAAAGGGGTAAAGAATGTGGGTTACTCAAGACTGTATTGTTGTTCAGTTGTGTCTGACTCTTTGTGACCCCCATCTGGGTTTAATATGTCATTAGATGAAGAGCCCACTAAGTTCATCCATCAGTACATATACCTTGTATAAGTATACCTTATTTTATTGTACTTCACAGATTTTATTTTTTACAGATTAAAGGTTTGTGGCAAGCCTACTAACATTTTTCTAACAACATGTGCTCACATCATGTCTCTATGTCACATTCTTGTAATTCTCACAATTCAAACTTTTTCACTATTACTATTAGATCTGTTATGGTTATCTACGATCAGTAATCTTTGGTGTTACTATTGTAATTGTTTTGGGGGCACCAAGAACAATGCCCATATAAGATAGGGAATCAATCAATGCTGTATGTGTAGTGACTGCTCTGCTGTCCAACTGTTTCACATCTCTCTTCAGGCTACCCTATTCCCTGAGACACAATGAATTGAAATTAGGCCAGTCAATAACCCTACAATGGCCTCTAAGTATTCAAGTGAAAGGAAGAGTCAATCAATGCAGCAAACTTCATTGCTGTTTTATTTTAAGAAATCAAAATAGTCACCCCAACCTTCAGCAACCACCACCCTAATCAGTCAGCAGCCATCAACATCAAGACAAGACCCTCCACCAGCAAAAACATTATAACTTACTGAAGGTTCAAATGATGATTAGCATTATTTTTAGCAAAAAAAAAATGTATTTTTAATTAAGATACATATTTTAGATATAATATTATTGCACGCAACAGACTATAGTATAGTGAAAAGATAACTTTTATATGTACTGTGAAACCGAAAAATTCATGAGACTTGCTTTATTGCAATATTCACTTCATTGCTGTCCATGTTATTCCATGGCTGGAACTGAGCCTGCAATATATCCAAGGTATGTCTGTAGCAGTAAAAAGGTCACCGAATCATAAATTTAGACTTTAGACTTTATGCAGACCAATAACCTTATTATACAAATGAGGAAATTGAGAACCAGAGATATTAAGTGATTTGCTTAGGTTACAAAAGGAGTAAGTAGCAAGGCTATGGTCATTCAAATTGGGGCTCTCTAATAACAGAAACAGTGTTCATTCCTCTACTCCATGATCTGAGAAACTCTGTAGTACTTTCAAACATCCCAAGTTGCTTCCTTACATAAAACACCAATATTCTACAGTTCTCCAACACCAATATTACTGTGTATCATGGAGGACCATAGTCTGAAGAATCAGAATTGTGGCCCAATGGACAATGAAGAGATACATAAGAGATATAAGTAGGCTGAAGTTTATAACACTGACTTGTCACAAGTGATGATAAAAGAAGATGAACTAAGAAACTTAAGTGTTATGGTAGTACTTGCAGAATGTTTAAAGAAAACTTAGAGAAAGGCTTCTAGAACATTGGGTAGATACCATGGCTCATGTGACCAACAAAAGGGAAGACTAGATATTTTCTCTGATCCTCATGACCTTTCAAACCCCTCTAAAACAAAAATTATACTCCAGAGATAAAGCAATTTAAGTTGTCTCCATGATTTAGCAACTAAGAACTCAAAGGTAAAAACTCCCTGAATACCTTACTCATGCTCATTCAACATGCCCTCCTGCATTACCTACCACACTCCTAGAAGCAAGGTTTCACTTGCCAGCATAACTCATGGGCTTGGAAAAGAACACAACCCCATTACTTGCTTTCCCCTGCCTCTTGCCAGTGCCATGGAGATTCAAACTTTAGACCATATAAATGTGTGGAGGTCACAATAGCCAGCAAGGAGTTAGCATTCTATGCTGCAACAAAATTCTGCAGATGAGTAGAGGACCAAAAGGAACAAGGTATAACATATTTCTGGCTTTGGAAGAGAACTCCACTCTACACTCTAACCACCTCCCCATCCTCCTACTGACTTGGAGATCCAAACACCAAACCAGAGAACTTTGTTCAATCCAAGCTTGAATTAGCTTGCTAGTGCTCTGTACCTCTAGGGCAGAGAATAGAACAGAGAGAATGGGGCAGGACATCATGTGTGAGGGACTACTGTATGCCACTACAATAAGCCTTCAGGAAAGAGCTCAGCATGCAGCTGGGAACAGTTCTTTCCTCTCAAAAGTCTTCCCGGGCAGAGACCTAGACTGGTGAGCTGTAAATTGCCCAGCATAGGATGAACCTGTGACACTTTGAAATCCAGTCTCCAAGAAAATCACTATCAGAGGGAAAGTGTTCAGAAAGTGAGCAATAAGTAAAAACAAGAGAGAAAAAAAAAGACTGAAATTACCAAAGATCTCAAGGGAAAGAAAATCTAAAGGCCTTAAGCATAAGCAGATAAATCAATAGGGAAGACAAAAGGAAAATATAGCCTCCAGATCTAGTAAGTAAATAAATACTGCAGAATAAACGCAAACAATTTAACACTTAATGAGGAGGAGCTCCCTCTGAATTTTAAGGAGACATGGAAGCACAACATGCTGTTCCTAAGTGGCTTAAAAGAGAAATGAGAAGTGTGAGACCAGAAGTTGTGACCTGCACAGCAGAAATAACTGTCAGAATAGGAAATCTTGAATATGTAGGAGCAAACCTCACTAGAGAAACAAAAGAGTTGACAAATGGTTGGAAAAGTAAATATATAAGAATAAAGGACATTCTAGGAGAAGTAGAATGCAATAACAGTAAAAGAAAATGTTTTTCATATAATCAAAAGATACTGATCTCAAAGATAGGACATGTAGAGATAACATAAGGATTACAGGTCTTCCAGAAGACGGTAACAAGTCAAAAATGGCACAATACAAGAAATAACAGAAAAACTCCCAGAACTTTTAAATATAGAAATAAAACGTCAATCAGGGAAATTCATAAATCACCTTCAGAAAAAAAAAAAACCAAGACTGCAAACACAAAGACACATGGTGGCTACATTTAACAATTCCACTGAAAAACAGTAAATTCTGCAGACAACCAGGAGGAAAACCTTCAAATATAAAAGAAAATAAATTCAAATAACACAGTACTGTTGTGCATTCACCAAAAAAAGCCAAAGGGACTGACATAATGTGTTGCAAAGAGCAATGGAACCCAAGAAGCATTCTTAAGTTTGCTGATTGCAAATCTAAGCTTAACCATAAATGAAAAGATATGAATATTCAATAATAGAGAGGCAATTGAAACATCCTGAGAGAGAAAATCAGACCTGAAGAAATTTGCCTTTTGAAAACCCCAGAAGATAGAAATGAAAAGGAGTGAAAAATGAAAAAGCCAAGGACAGCAACAGCAACAGTGACAGCAGAGATCAAAAAGAGACTTCCTTCTAAAAATTCACAAAGAAACAGGTGTGAAGATGAGAGTCAGGTAGAAGAGATGGTAGAGAAAAGGGCCTGAGACATTATGGGTTAAACCTCATGGCACCCCACCAATCAATGTTTTTATGGCATTGATTACAAAATGGGAGGCTGGAGGGAAGAATGCAGATAGAAGGAAATATGTGATGTTCCTTGGTCAAGTTAGAGGCTAGCAATGATGAGAAGGTCACTCCAAGAAAAAGGGAGCCTGTAGGTGAGGAGGTGAAGGCAGAGGTGAAGAGTAAAGCCTTCACTTGGGGATGGGAGAGGTTGGCACTTATTAGTGCTTCTGTGGGTAAAGAGAAATATTCTGTCAAGGGAGATTGGGACCTTACTCCAGGTGTTGCCTGTGAGGTCTGATGCTTGGAGAGATCATATGTCTTGCCTGCCTATCTGATAGGAAGGGGAGTAATGATCAAGCTCCTTAGGGAATGGAGAAGTGAGGTGCCTGATCAGGAACATGATGGGGAGATGGCATTACCATGAATAAGTGTCCTCTCTATATCCTGTAGTAATTGATTTTTTCTAGGAGTGAAACACAATGGAAAAGGAAATTTAAGGAGAAAACTCAACAAAACAGTGATAGAAACTGCATAGGGGGAAGAACACAGAATGGGTACCTTAGAAGTTTTGATGCCATGAGAAATGTAGAGAAAAGAGAGACTAGATAAGAATAGGGGGTCACAAAAATAGAGAATGAGGGTCCAGCACAGGAGTGGGGCATCTGCGGCCTCGAGGCCACAAATCCTTTTATTAAGAGGATTTGTTTTGTGAAGTTCAGATTCAGTCTAAGGACCACTCTTGAGGACCTAGAGGACCATATATGGCTGCAAGGCCTCAGGTTCCCTGCCTCTGGTCTAGATTAAACAGAAGCAGAGAACTGATAGTTAAAAGAGTGAGGGAGAGAAAACGTCTCTGAGAAGAGATGCAATAAAACTTAATTTTAAAAGTTAATAAACAGGACTAGCTGAAGGGGAGGGTTCTCATAGGCTGAGAGAAAATGAAAAGGTAAGGGCAATTAAATAACCAGATAAAAGCAGGTAAGAAATGAGATCTAATAAGCAAAACTCCAAATGAAAAAGGGTAACAAATAGGAGAAGGGGGTTTAGGTGAGGGAAAAGAAAGCTGGTAGAAATAGTCACCTTTTAAAAGATTAAAGTAACTAAAGAGACATAATACATAGTAGAAGAGGGGAGAAATCATAACTTGAAAAAAATAAAATTAGAGACAAATTGATAGAAATATAAAATTCATGCTCATCACGTTAAATGTTAATGAATTCAATAAACTCAATAGAACAAAAAAAAAGTAACAGAAAACAAAATGTGATAAGCTGTTTCTTATAAGAAACATGTTTTAAAATCAAAGACATACACAGAATGATACTGAGGGGCTGGATAAATAAATTTACCATGCATCAGGACAATACAAAAAAGGAGGAGCTGCAATCATAGTCACTGACAAAGAAAAAAAAATACAACAAAATTAACTGAAACAAAGAATGAAAGTACATTTTTCTCAAAGTAGCCATAAACAGCAAACAAATATCAGTATTAAGCTAATATGCCTCAAATACCTTAGCATCTAAATTCATAAAGGAAACAGTAACAACTAGAATCCATAGACAGTAAAAAAAGAAAAATAGTGATAGAAGATTTCAGTATGTCTTTCAGTTCTGACCATGCCCAACAAAAAAGATAAAGAAAATATGAACCTCAGAGAATTACTAGAGAAACTAAAGTTAAAAGCCTTATTCTATCTTCTAAAAAGAACTTCACAAGAATACACATATTTCTCAGCATGATATGGAACTTTACAAAAATTGGCCATGAATAGGGATACAGAGATATTGCAAACAATGTAAAAAAGGCAAAAATAGTAAACATGTCTTTTACGGACTATAAAACATTGAAAAGAGAGGGGGCGGCTAGGTGTTGCACAGCAGTGAGTAGAGTGTCAGCCCTGGAGTCAGAAGGACCTGAGTTCGGATCCGACCTCAGACACTTAATGAACACACAAACAAACAAACAAACAAACAACAACAACAACAACAACAAAAAACCTAGCCTTGTGACCTTGGGCAAGTTACTTAACCCTAATTGCCCTCCAAAAAGCAAAAAAAAAAAAAAAATTGAAAAGAGGCCATATTTTCAGGAAACACAAATAAATAAAAAACCCAAATGGAAACTCAACAATGAAATCCTGAATAATGAGTGGGTCAAAAAATAAGTCATAGAGGGGCAGCTAGGTGGTGCAGTGATTGCCGGCCCTGGAGTCAGGAGGACCTGAGTTCAGATTCAGCCTCAGACATTTAACACAAAAAAACTAGCTGTGTGACCTGGGCAAGTTGCTTAACCCCAATTGCCTTCCAAAAAGCAAAAATGAATGAATGAATGAATGAATCATAGAATCAATTAATAATTATGTGAAAGGAAATTATAATGATAAAACAATATCCTCAAATTTCTATAATGCAGCTAAAGTAGTCCATGGGCAAAAATCATATACATATACATATATGTACATATACATATTTGTATAATACTATATATACATATATGTATAATACTATTGAACAAATAATACCTATACTTCACAAATTATTCTCAAAAATTTAGAAAGTACTCAAGCTACCAATAGCCATATGGAAAAATGTTCCAAACCACTAATAAGTAATGAAATGAACATTAGAACAACTCTGAGATTCCATCATATTGGATGGCCATTAGATTAGCAAATTGTCCCAAAAAACAAACAGAAAATTATAGATATTGAAGAGGATGCTGAAAAAGAGGTACTTTGTTGAAATCTGGAAAGTAATTTGGAACTATGCCCCAAAAGACAGTAAACTCTGTATACCCTTTGATCTAGCAGTACTGCTATGAGGGCTATACTACAGAGAGATCACAGAAAGAGTATAGACCAATACGTACAAAAATATTTATTGCAGCTTTTGGTGGTGCTAAAGAACTAGAAATTAAGGGGGTGTTCACTGATAATGACTGAACTAATAATGGATCGAATGGAATACTATTGAATACTAAGGAATCTAATAGAATACTGTTGTGTTATAAGAAATGATTAATGGGACAGTTTCAGAGAAACAACAGAAGATTTGTGTGAACTAATGGAAAGTGAAGTGAGCAGAATCAGGAAAAAAAATTATACAACAACCTTGTGGAGATAAATAACTTTGAAAGATTTTTTTTAAAAAAAACCTCTGATCACTGCAATGAACAACCAGAGCACTAGATAAGTAACACTGACGTTTACCTACTAAGAGAGAGGTAGCAAATTGTCTCCAGATGCAAAGTAAGTCATGTATTTTTGGAAATGTATAAATTTGTTTCCCTTGACTATGTATATTTATTAGAGTTTTTTCCTTCTTCCCATAGTGGAAGGCAGAAGGAGGACAACAAAAAAGAAAAAAATTACTTTTTTATTTGGAAAAAATAAATTTCAATTTTTTGACAGAATTCATGAGAGTACCTGGATAAAAATTGCCTAAGATGAGGTGTAGAATGAGTTGCAATTTAGACTATTGGAAAGACTATACACATGGGTGGAATTATAAGTTCACTGATTTACTAAAGATATTTCAAAAGGGTTTTGTTTTCATCCAACATGGAAAATTTTTGAATAATGGATGTAGAATGACTAAAAGGAAAACTTCATAACAATTCCTAGGTGAGGTTTCTGCAGCAGGATTTTTAATATTTTGCTTTAAGGGAATTCTCAGTGTGCTGAACATGTCCATATTCAATAGAAATACAAAATATATTCCAATACAAATACAAAGGAGTTTTTGTATTACTAGCTGATTTGAAACACAAACAAATCTGTTGGGAATAATTTAAACTTGACTTAGATTAACAAAAAACTTACTTCTTTGGGAGAAAATGCTATTCCACATTCCAACGATGTCTTTTCTTCCAATTCCACAGCATATGAATAAGGAAGTTCAGGGGTTTTCAACACTGTTCAGAGTTATAGAAAATGCATTTATCAAATGTAGCCAGATAAAGGGGGGGTAGTTAATTTGGTAATTTGAGAAATATTATCACAAAAATAAAAATTATTATTCCATAATGCTGTTCCTGTGCATGTATGTCATACAAATAATTATACAGAAATCATCCTTAACTTCAAATAACTTAAAATATAAAGTCAATACTAATGCATACAAACGTGGTAAAATGTGTCAATAAAATATAAGCAAACAAAAAGAAACCATTAGGGGTGGCTAGGTGGTGCAGTGAGTAGAGCGCTGGCCCTGGAGTCAGGAGGACCTGAGTTCGGATCCGGCCTCAGACACTTCACAGGCGAACACACACACACACACACACACACACCTAGCCATGTGACCTTGGCCAAGTTACTTAACCCCAATTGCCCTCCAAAAAGCAAAAAAACAAAAGAAACCATTAGATAAACATATCACAGACACATGAAGGTTAAATGCATTAAAGGGTAGAACACAAGAATAAATATATAACTGAGGTAAAGATCTGGGTAGCAGCTGTAGGGGTGCTAATTTCAGACTATATGGTGCCAGGAAATCTGTCTGTTCTCCCATAATTAATTGAGAAAAGCTCCATGAAAGTGGTTTATATTTTAGAAATCCTTTGATGTGTGGCACTGGTAGGCAGAAGAAAAGAGTCACAAAGAAATGTTCCAAAAAATAAAGAAAACGTTAAATAAAATACAAGTGATTAAAATGATAAATTAACTATCTAGGAAAACCAAGAGAATGATAATGTCAGTCAATTAATCAATAAGCATTTATTAAGCATTGTGTTAAACACTGGAGATAACAAAAAGAGGCAAACAGCCCCAGCCCTCAAAGAGCTCAAATCTAATGAAGGAGAAAACAAGCAAACAAATATGTACCAACAAGCCATATTTAAATACTTATATGTTATATGATAAAATAGACTAGAAGAGCCACGGGATCAGAATAAATCCACAAGAAGAAATCCATGATCAAAGAATCAGAATAAATCCACAAGAAGAAATCCATGATCGAAGTAACACAATCTTAAAAGCACTGAGAAATCATATTATAAGATATTTAAGAGAGGGAACACCAAAAGTCAATCAACAAACATCTACAAAGCACCTTCTATTTGCCAGGCACTGTG
The DNA here is from genome assembly GCA_011680675.1 of Gymnobelideus leadbeateri. Classification (NCBI taxonomy): domain Eukaryota; kingdom Metazoa; phylum Chordata; class Mammalia; order Diprotodontia; family Petauridae; genus Gymnobelideus; species Gymnobelideus leadbeateri. The sequence continues at coordinate 10,098 of WOXC01010329.1, read as the reverse complement.
CTAAGTACTGTGGATACAAAAAGAGGCAAAAGACAGTAAGTACCTGCCCCTAAGGAGACTGAAATCTATTTGGGGAGATAATATGCAAATAAATATATGCACAGAAATTATAAAAGAATGAATAGGAAATAATTGAGAGGAAAGGCATTAGAATCAAGAAGGGTTGAGAAAGGCTTCTTGTAGAATATGAGATGTTAGTCTGGATTGAAGGAAGCCATGGAAGCCAAGAGGTGAAGATGAGGAGGGAAAACATTTTAAGAATGAGGGACAGCTAGAGAAAATTCCCAGAGCCAAGACATGGAGCACCTTGACCACAGAGCAGCAAGGAAGTCAGTGTCAAAAGTCAAAGAATATATGGTAGGAAGTAAAGTCTCACACTAGAAAAGTGGATCATGAAGGATTTTGAACACCAAACAGAAGATTCTGTATTAAATGGTCATGGAAGTTATAGTGAGCATAGGCAGACCTCCACACATTATAAACAAGGAATCACATGGCAAAAGTGGTATAAACATGTGATTTAAAAAGAAGGCAAAAGCAAGGGATGCACACAAATAGGTCATGTGCTTCTTGTGTATCCTTGCAGTGTCAAAAGAACCTAATGAGTTCTGACTTGTTTCCAGTTAGGAATTAGTAAAATAGACAAGAATCACACAGAATGAGCAGGCATGAGGATCAAATGAAATAATATATGAAAAGCACTTTTCAAACCTTGAAGTGCTATTAAATGCTAGTTATTATGGGATATAGTCTGCACCGTTTGGAGATAATCCAACTTTGATGAGATAACAGATAGAATGGAGTTTGGGGGGGTGGGTCATTGTTGGTTTCAGTCATTTTTCAGTCGTGTCCAACTCTTCATGACCCCATCTGGGGTTTTCTTGGCAAAGTTACTGGAGTGGTTTGCCATTTGTTTCATTTTACAGATGAGGAAACTGAGGCAAACAGGATTGTGACTTGCTCAGGGTCACACAGCTAGTAAGTATCCAAGGCCAGATTTGAACTTAGGAAGATGAGGCTTTCTGACTCCAAGCCTGGCACACTATCCACTGTACCATCTACCTGCCCCAAGAAAGGCAAAGCTTCCAGGAATAAGAAGGGAGTTAGTCCCTCTATGCTTCCCTCTGGTAAGACCACCTCTAGAATATTGGGCTCACTTCCAAATGCCATAGTTTAAGAAGTAAATTGATAAACCAGAGAGCACCCAGAGGACAGTAATCATGACTCTTTACTTTCATGTCATAGGAGAATCAGTTGAAGAACCTAAGGATAGTTAACCTGGCGAAGAGAATCTCAAGGGGTGATTATAACTAGACCAGAATTTGAAGGGCTTTTATCTGGCAGAGAGTTTAGACTTATTATCTATTAAGACTACCAGGCCCCAGAGTGCAGAACCAGGAGTACCCAGTGAGAGCTGAAAAAAGAGAATTTTAGGTTTGATATGGAAGAAAATCTTAATAATTGTATCTATATCTATACATATACATATACACACATATATACACATATATGTATATATATATATACATATAAATACACATACACACACATATATAAAATTAGGCTTCCTCAGGAGATGGCAAGTTTCCTCTCAGAAACTTTCAATCAGAGGCTACATTACCAATTGTCATGTATGTCACAAAGGGGATTACTTTTCAAATATGGGAATTGGACTCCATGGCTGGTAAGTTCCCACCTAACTCTAAAATTCTGTGTTCTTTAATTTAAAGAGACACTCAAAGGAAACTATTGAACCACTTTGAGTTATCTGAAATCATTCTGCCAACTGCCTCTTTCTCCATCAACCAAAACTCTAACAATCTGAAAGTACTGGTAGCATCCCTAAACTCAGGTCTTCCTGAACATGACAGTTCCATGAGTACTCTCTCCAGTTTCCAATTCACTTTATTTCAGTAACCTTTTCCAATGACCTTTAATATGATGTACTAAGTGACAATGATGTAATAGAGAAAACCTTTAGTGAGTTTCTACCAAGTATAAGTGCTTAACTGTGCATAACATTAGGTTAAATGATGTTGAAAAGAGAATTAGACAGGCATGGTTATTGCCCTCTGGAAACATGAAAGCCATAACAAATGATGCAGTCAGAAATGAAAAGAACAGACAAAAAATGAAACAAAACATTAAATCAATTCAATTGAGCAAACAGTTTAAATACCATCTATGTGCAAAGTTATTTGGGAGGCAACATAAAACAGTGGATGGAGCAGACCTCAGAGTGTGGAAGATCTGGAATCAAGTCCCACTTCTTATGTCTACTGGCTATGAGGTGTTGGTCAAATCATTTCACCTATCATCCCTCCAGGCAATTCTCTAAGACTGAGTATCAGAACAGTTGCTGATAGGCACTGGTAGAGAGTATTCCCTTACCAGAAGTTCCCTACACTGATGACATCACAAGTCTAGGGGGAAATAAATGAGAAGACAGAGACAGAGAGACAGACAGAGGGAAAGAGAGGCAAGGGCAGACAGACACAGAGCAACAGAGGAAGAGAGAGACAGAGAAAGAGACATCACCTCCATCAGTCATTCTTGTAAGGAATGCCAACATAATGATGAGTCATTACAGTTGTTTTTATTTTCTAAATATATACACTTACTGACCTTTGCAATTAAACTTGTCTTTAACATTTGTTTACCAAATACATGTAACCCTGTGATAAATAGGATCACACAGTTTTACTTAGAAGAGAACTCAGAGACCATCCATAAACAAAAGGAACTTCCACTATACCACAAGTGTTAAACAGCTGTCCAGCTTCTTCAGAAGATCTCCAAGGAGAGGGAACCCACTACCTGTCTCCTTGGTGGCATCCCATTCCACATTTGGAAAACATCAGCTTTTAGAAAGTATTTTTCCCCTGAAATCAACCGTAAATTTGTGTCTTTACTAATTCCCCCAATTACTTCTAGTTCTTCCTTCTGGAACCAAACAAAACAAGTCTAATGCCTCTTTGTACATGACAGAATATACGTGAATACAGAAATCACGTATCTCCTAAGTCTTCTCTTTTTCAGGTTAAACATTTCCAGTTTTTTCAACCAGTCTTCATAAAGCATGAAGACCTTTCACTAACCTGGAACCTAACCCTCTTCTGGATGCTCTCTTGCTTATCAATTTCCTTCTTAAACTGTGGTACCCAGAATTGAACATAGTACTACTGACAAATTCTGACCAAAGAAGAGTACAGATACACTATCACCTTACTCTTCAAAGCTATGCATCTTTTAACATAAGCCAAAATGGCATTAACATTTTTGACTGCTGTATCATACTTCTGACTTAAATACTGAGTTTTCAGACAACCAAAAACCCCATATTTTATTCAAACAATTTTTCTCACTAAATCTCTCTTATTCTATAGTTCCAATTCTAATTTTTTTCAACCCAAGTTTAAAATGTTATGCTTTTCCCTCCTTAAATTTGCCTTTTTAGATTCAGCCCAATCACTGTCACAATTTTTTTTATCTTTGTTCTGTCATCTGCACCTTCCAATTTAACAATCAAATATTTACTCTCAAGGATGCACAGACAGTAAGATTAAACCATTCTAGATTGTGTACCATGACCAAAGGGATTCAGGACAATGTCTTTTTAAACTTTGTTTCCCCACAGCATAATACATTGCACATAATAAATGATCAATAATTATTTTTACTAATTACTAAACAGGGCAAAAAATGTTATTCTAAAATCATTAAGGAAGTTACTAAAGTCATTAAGAAAGTAACATTTATATCTATTGGTAAAAATACTTTTTTTCAAGTGTTTCAAATTATTTTGCTTTATGAATGACTTCATAAAGTCATTATGGGTGAAAAGAAATACCTTCATGGTCTTTAAATTCCAATGTAAAATCTTTATAGTTTGATAAATCAAATTCCACTCGGGCACGTGTTGTACCTTTGTTATGTAGTAAAAATGGAATAACCTTTGCAGAGCCAACATAAACACCTTGGAAGTTTATTAAGCTCTGTAATTTAAAAATAAAATAAAACAGAAAGTCAGAAGTAGGAAATACAGAAACAAAGTTAACAGCAGACACAAGCTTAAAATTATATTGTTGAACATTTCAATAGTATCATATTCTCAGAAGTATAACTGTGCCAAAAAAAGAGAGTTTATGTTAGAACCCATTTAAGGGAAGAGAATTACTCAAGGAATGCTTTATTATGAATTCCAATCTGCTCATTTTAAAGAGACAAATTTTAATGACACCATTTTTCATTAATATTGTTTATTATACAGCAAATTTTAAAGAGGATGTGACTAATGTACAATTACCCTCCATGCATTGTAGGGTAATAAACAAAAAAGTAACCCGATGAAAGCAGTGATAGGAACATAAAACTGTCAGTGGTTCACAAGGAATATTTAGAAGTAGAGAATGGAGAAAGGCCAGCTAGAAAACTACTCCAGGAGGCCAGGGAAGAAATGGTAAGTTCTTGGACCTGTGGTGGTAGCAGGGAGGAGGAATCAAGGGACAATGCAGATGCTGACAGAAAAGATTTTTCAAACTTATAGGATATTCTTTCCACTCAGCAGATAATGATAAACATGAAAAATCATGGAGATAGGAAATTATAAGTCAAATATGAGTATGAATGATTACATAACTCATGCAACTAACTGATCATGAACTGCTTTGTAAAGTGAACAAATGTTATGGAATTATGAGAAACCATTATGATGAACCTATACTAAATGTCACGTATTTGGCTATAAGATGTAAATATATAAAATCAAGGGTTTTAATTAAAAATGCATAACTGAAAACTATCAGCTAATTCTGATTTTTTTTTTTTTGCTTTTTGGAGGGCAATTGGGGTTAAGTAACTTGCCCAAGGTCACAGGTTTTTATTTGTGTGTGTTAAGTGTCTGGGGCCAGATCTGAACACAGGCCCTTCTGACTCCAGGGCCAGCGCTCTACTCACTGTGCCACCTAGCCGCCCTAATTCTGATTTTTAGATGGTACATTCCCTATGTCCACCCTGAAAAAAGAAAATCAAAACAAAAAGGCTTTAAATTCTTGGTGAGAGTGGCAGAACAAATATGTTTGATGATTTCATCAGTCTCCAAACAAAGGTCTATAAAGCAAAAGTGCTCTTTAATCTCCTAGACCTAAATATGACCTCCAAATTCTTTACATCTGAGGTAGAAGCAACATCTGTCATCTAGGCTGTGCTAGTTTTAGAATTGAAACCATCCTTGGTGTTTAACTGGCTTAAAGGCCTATGGCATGGACCATTCATATAGTTTCCTGGTGGCCAAAAGTCAGACAAGGGTGAATATCCTTCAGGCTATTGTTGGTGAATATGGCCAACATAAAGTCAGGGAAAATGGCACTCAAGTAAATAAATGTTTTATCCTTACTAAGTATCCTTCCCATGATCAAAATTAAGTAAACTTATTTTTAACTGTTAGATGGTCTTCAAGCATCCCATTTCATTCCAATCCTAAAACGGAAATGTTAGGTTGTCCTGAATCAGCCCTTGCCTATAACATCTGGCATAGCTGGCAACATTAGATCAGAATGGATTCTTTGAAGTGGAGGAAGCGCAATTAAGAGGAAGGTGAACCTAGATGGCCCCAATACTTCTTGTGGAGCTGTTCACATTTCCTCTTGCCCCAAGGAGAATTAAAAAGTAACCTGTGGGGGGCATTCGGGAACGAGAGATAAATGTGAATAAGTTCAGTATTTTTAATATCCATGCCCTTAAATTGGTAAATGCTTGTTGAATTTGCATAATTTCTGTACTTCAATATAATAGTGACTTCCAAGATCACTAGCTGTATTAGGCCAGGTCCTCCCTAAAGACAGGAATTTGGAAGTTCTATAAGAATTTTGCCAAAGTGATTGCTTGAAGTTTTTTATACATTTTTCAATTAGTATAGCTAACATTTTTATAAAACTTACTATGCACCAGGCACCATGCAAAGCATCTGTAATTATCTCATGTGATCCTCATAACAACCCTGGGAGGCAGATACTACTATTATTTCTATTTTATAGATGAGGAAACACAGGCAAACAGAGGAGAAATGACTCTCCCAGGGGCACGTAGTTAGCTAGTGAGTGTCTGAGACTGGATTTGAACTTGGGACTTCCCAACTTAAGGCCAGGCACTCTCTCTAGTGTGCCACCTAGATGCCAAAAAAAAATGTGTCAGGTGGATTTTACTAGGACTCTTATCAAGGCACCAGAGCAGACACTTGAAAGGACAATGAGTGACCCCAATCCCTAGGAGTCCAAAGACCTTTCTGGTATTTGAGATATAGACAAATCTCCCAGCTAATTCACCAGGCTGGGTAAAGGAGGGAGAGCATCAGTTTAAAATGAGAGATAGCATCCTGTCTTGCTCCTGTGAATTGTAATTCTCTTGCTGTGACTTCCAGTGACAGGTACAGAGGCTTCTACTCCTCTCCCTCAGTGTAGACCTCAGCATAGTGGGAAAACAGCATATATGGAAGGATTCAGCCTAGCATACGGAAGCAATGCTCAGCCCCCACATAGGGGTAAATAGCTGAGGCCCTAGCAGTGACACCACTCAGCCTTAGCTTAAATGGGCAGCATTCAGACCCCAGCAGTGCCAGGGCTATGGTAGAATTCAGTTCAGCATGGAGTAGTGCTTGACCCTAGCATGAGAGAACTCAGAGCCCACCAGTGACAGTGCCCATGGTAGAACTTCACCCAGTATAAGGGAGCAGCACTCAGCACTGACACAAGAGATGGAGAGACCTGGGGCTCTGGGACAGAGAAAGCAGGATTTTTAATCACAGAATGATGGGAGAGAGTAATTTCTAAGACCTGTCATAAGCAAACAGAAAGTGATGCCAACAGAGGAGGGGGCCCAGTAGCAAGTGATAAAGTAGGAAGCAGGCAGTGGAATAGCAAATGGAACCAGACCGAATTCGGTGAACAGTGGCATGAAGAGCGGCAAAGGTGATCCTGACCCATGATAAGGAGCAGTGTCTGTGCAAGTATCCTCATCAATGCCCTGGCCACGGTGTTTCCAGCACTGTTCCTATCCATACTTTACATTGGAATGCTGACCATGAACTGCAAAGATTTGATATCATCTACCACTTGAAGCAGATTATGTTAGCATTTAAGGTTCAGTACTTTGGGAACGGGAATGCAAAGCCTAATGTCTGGACTTCATTCTCCTTCATATTCTCTTCTCTGTCATACCTTCAGAAAGTCATTATATTGCTAGTTGTCTTTTTACTATCTTCCTGCTTTTTTGTTTTTATAATGTTGTCCATGCCGGACTCATGCCTCCAATATTAAGGGTTGTCTAGTAATGCCCCTAAAGCTACATAAATGGTGGAACGTATTTTAGAAGACCTTGAGGATCTAGCCGCTGAGGAAGGAGATGCAGTAGAAGCAATATCTTCCATAAAGGCTAGACTAGTTTTAGGAATTGAAACCATGTTTAAAATTCAATTGGCTGGTTCAGAAAACTAAGGCTTAGGCCAGTGATGTAGCTTCCTTGTGGCCATAAGTACAAAAGCCAGGCAAGGATGTCTTTCCCTCAGGCTTAACCAGTGTGTCAACAAGACCAACACTCACTAGAATCAATGCTAAATCCTTATTGCATATCTTTTCCATGCTATGGCTAAGTCAGCCTCTTATGGTTAACTGTTAGATGATCTATAATTGTCTTGTTTTGTTCCATTTACAAACCTAAAGCAGGAGAACAACATGAAACAGACCTGCACTAAGTCCTATACCAAATGGCTAGTAAAGATTATAAACAATGAAGTTGTAGAATGGTGACTAGTCTACAGTCTATTACAGTGGGCACTTAATATGTGTTTGTTCAATTAAATAAAGTTGCCTGCTAGCTCTGAAGCAATGCTTAAAACTACAGGGTTTCACTATAAACTGTCCATTTGGAAATTTATCATTAAATACATCAATAAACATTCATGAACCATCTACTCTGTGACGGAGACTGTGCTAGGCACTGGGAACATAGATATAAAAGTGAGATAGCCTTTGCTCTCAAGGAGCTTACATTCTACTAAAATAAAGAAGGTGTTCACAGATAAGTAAATAAAGGATACGTACAAAATAAATGCACAACAATTCGGGGGAGAGGGGACTAACTAGGAGAATCAGGAAAAAGGCTCCTTGAAGTATGCAGGAGAGTATGAAGTATGTATGAGCCTTAAAAAGAGCTGGGAGATCCAATATGTAGAAATGAGGAACATTCCAGGGAAGGTAGGGGAACAGGCATTTATTAAGCACCTACTGTGTTCCAGAAACTGTGCTAAACACTTTGTAAATAGCATCTCATGAAGAATAGCCTGTCTAAATGCATAGATAGAAAGGAGAAAGAAATGATCACATCCAGAGAAAAGCACTAGTAGGTGGCACTAGTTTGACTACAATGGAAAATCATGCATATGGAAAGATAGGCTGAAGACCAATTGTGAAAAGCTTTTTGATAATACATCTTATTATCAAAGGAGCCATTGAAGCTTCTTGAGTAGGGGAATGACTTGATCAGAACAGTGCTTTACCAATGTGATAGCTGTGATAAGGATAGATAAGAAAAGGAAGAGGCTGTATTCAACAAAAATAATTATGAGGCTATTGCAATAGTTCAAGAAAAATAATCAAGGCATGTACTAGCATGGTGTGAGTAGAAAGAAAAGGGACAAATTTGAGGGATGTTGAAAAGAATCAATCAACAAGACCTGGCAAATTATAGCATATGGTGGGGGTGGGTGAGTAATAGCGAAGAGCAAAGGATGACAGAATCAGATTCCTAGGAAAATGATGGTGCCCTAAACAGAAAAGTAAGGGAAGATAACACAAGAGGTACATTTAGGAAGAAATAGAATGAGTTCTGTTTTGAATATATTGAGTTTGAGATGCCTATCTACCTGAAACATGCAGATAAAAATGTCTGTCAGATAGCCGGAAATACTGAACTGGATCTCAGGCAGAATTATAACAGCACAATATTAAAGCAGTCATAATATAATAAGATAAAGTGGGGAATTTTCCTAGCAGAGAGAACAGAACACATAAAGGATTCTTTGAGGTACAGCATTAAACAAACATCTATGGCAATCAATTGGCTTTCAATATGGGTATCAGAAACTGAACGGTGTTGAGGGGTTAGGAGAAATGCAGAGGATGGGAGGTGGCAAAGACATAGAAGCAGATTTGCAAATATTAAGCTCTTCAGTCAATAGCTACCTCATGTCCACCAACAGTTTGCAAGTTTACTATAGTTAAAAGCAGTATCTCAACATGAGCAATGATATTATGTTATTGAACTAAAATATGAATTTAAAGAAATTAAAGTTGATGACCAAAGAAAGGATCAATGAAAAATATTACTCTAAGAAAATGAAAACACCAAGCGTCAGCATACTCACCAGGCTGATAACTACATCAGCAATATCTATAGAGCCACCAATCCTAAGGTCTAATTCATTTCCATGGCGTATTATTACCTAATTTTTAAGAAAAAGTGAAATGTTATAAGAATGAAACACCATATAATCAAGATTGACTTAAGAAAAAAAGCTAAAATGTCTAACATAGAAGAACTCAAGAGTACTAGAGTACCTTGTAAATTTGATCTAATTCATGCTTATATTTTCCTTTGAATTGTTGCTACTTATAATTCATGCCCATGGAGGGGAGTCATAATCATAGTCAGTTAGCATTTATCAGGAATCTAGTAAATACCATATATCTATTTGTGAATCAAACAAATAGGAAGGAATTGAAGCATGGAAAAGGTAATGTTCAGGTAGTCACAGCAATACTATCCAAAATTAAAATAACTGAGTATTTGTGGAACTACTCTATCCATGTGACTATTAACCTTGATAAACTTCAGCCTTTAAAAAAAAGCATTCAATGTATTCTTCAAAATTAAACCAAATAAAATACTCAATTTACCATTTTTCTTCCTACTGAAAGAAAATCAATATAATAATGATTTCTTCAAAGTGTTTCTTGTCAAGTCTAGTCAAGGTAGCCAGCATTTAGTAAGCATTTCCTAGTGCAGGACACTGTGCTAAATGCCAGTGATACAAAGAAAGAGAAA